>JAVJIF010015917.1:0-129072 GCA_038442645.1 Agave tequilana
CAGTCCATCAGAGATAATCTCTCGGAGGGTCATCATACTGGCTTTAGAGATCCTCTTCTTTCGCTCCTTCGACTTGCCAGTAGTCACAGGAGCAGTTTTCTACAGCACGAAAGTCAGATTACGATCAGCGCCACCTATATGCCCAAAGTGACACTTTTTGGACAAGGGATGGAGGAGTATCGTACTGCAAAGAGAACAACACTTGGTTAGAAACCTAAAAAAATGGCTAAGTGTTTGAAAATCAAACACAGGGGAATGCAGACGCGGAGACCAGCAAAATCTACGTCCAGACTCAAAGAATGCGAGGCTTGTATGAAGCCTGCGTTTCAAAATCTAGAACTTAGAAAAAATTTCTAAGTATAAGATTCAAACGCGAGATTCATTAAAATTTGCATCTGAACCTCCTGAGACGCAAGAATTATAAGAAGTCTGCATCTGAACTCCTCACACTTAGAAAAAATTTTGAGTGCTGACTCAAGATACATGGCTCAATGAGGCCCGCGTTCAGCAAACATGTACGGACTCAGATTGATGAAGCAAAGATTCAGAAGTCATCAAACTCGCATCTTGTTCCCCAATTCAAGACCGCATTTGACGATCAAACACGGGCACAAGCCCCGTGTTGGCGGTTCACATTCAAGAGGGACTTAGGAGTTGAAAGAACTCTATAAGCCCCTTTAATGATGGAAACTCAGATCAGATGGTTGTACTACCTGAAATAGGGGCCTCCTGCGTGGAAGAACCGCCCATTTGAGTCTCAGGAGCAACAGCCTTCGAGGACGAAGCAACATGCTTAGCTTTTGGTGCCATTGCAACCATGGAATCGGTGTTGAATATGGTGAAAATGGAAAAAAGTTTCGAGCTTTTCTTAACCCTAAAAGGCTCAGCGAAGAAGAAGAGTCTAATGATGACTCTTGAAAGAGTGTTATCTTTTATAGGCACAGTGATTCGCAGAGATACGCGGCGCTTGGCTCGACGCCTAATCCCTGTCTGACGCGTGGCATGCATATTAAATGCAGCGCAAAATTCGCGCGCCAAAGGAAGATGTCCCCTCAATTTTGCTGGACGCGTGGCAACGCGCCCAAACACGGATTCGTGTTCAACAGAAAATCGCGTTCCTTCGAAGATCGCGCCTCTTCAACTAGGCCAAAGTCGCGCCTACTTCACAGAGCGAAAGCTGCGTTTTCATCCCAGAAGACGCATCCCTACAAGAGGTGCGTCTTTAAAGCAGCACGACCACTCCGTCTATAGGACTTGTATTCAGTCCTTACTTTTGCAATTCAGTTCAACAGTACACTAGCACAAATAGGTGACTGTTTACCCCTGATTCAAAGTAACAAACCAACAACAAACTCAGAGCACTGGGGAGTCTAGACTGTGTATCTACATACTCGCCACGATCATTTCTGGCGGCTTCAAAGGGTTTCACAGTACACTCACGAAGACCACATTCCAGACAGGATCAAGCTCAGAGCATCTCAAATGATTGTCAGTCCAATCATGAGAAGTATGAACTCAACAAAGTCTAAAGTATTTCAAAATCCGTCCCAGTCAACCGCGGAATATCGAAAACTTTGGAGGGGTTCTGTAGGCTGTCTAAAAATCACTAAAGACAAGTCATCAAGAAGCAGAGTCTAAACTCCAGACGCAGGACTAATCATAACCATTACTACAGCATCAAGACGCGAGGGTTGAAACCCGCGTCTCAGCATCACTGCAGCATCTAGGCGCGAGGGTCGAAACCCGCGTTCACTGCAGCGTCACGACGCGAGGGTCGAAACCTGCGTCTCAGTATCACTACAACATTAAGACGTGAGGGTCAAAAACACGTCTCAGTATTGCTTCAGCACCAAGGCGCGACGGCTGAAACCCGCGTCTCAGTTATAACTGCCCTCGTTATTGGGTCAATCACTGCCCACATAATGAGGAAGTTAACCACCATTATGGAGTATTTTTAGGGGGCACGTTCACCCCTGAAACCTCTATAAATAACCCTGTTTGCTAGGGAGAAGGGTTCGGTTGATCAGATAATTCTTGGAGAAGAATTTCCCTTGTGAGCAGTAGAAACCCCGAGACTTCCACCGAAAAGAAAGAGAGTTCAACTCTTCAAGCAACTTACTGCGTACAAGTTAATCTTTGCCTACAATCTCTTTGAGATTCCCGTCGACAGGAGCTGTGTTACTCCGTCTACCATCCAAGAGAAGATTCCCAAGAGGCCGTGACGTTCACCCGGTCAACGGAAAACCAGATTCACTTTCCACCGCCACATCAAGAACCCAGCATTAAACAAAGGGGAGATTCAAGTCTAAACATCTTCCCTCCCTTGTAGTCGGAGTGTTAATCCGATGTAATCTTTCATTTGATTCAAGAAAATTTTACAAGGAACTTCCTCCCACCAAACAAATAGGAGTTGGGGCTCTTGAATCTTGGCAATTAATTTTTATTTTATTACTCTCTCTTTCTCTCTCTCTTCTTCTCCTTTCTCTTTTCTTCTTCTTTTCCTCTTCTTTGTTCCAGTTTAAACCTGTTTGTTTCTTACATCTCTTCCTTTCCTCTTCCAAACCTCCTCTCTTTTTTACTCTTCATTCTCTTTTCTTCCCTTTTCCTTATCTTCACAAAATAACCCATAAGGAATTCCTTCTCTGTTTATTCCCCCAATTTGAATGAAAGAATTCCTTGAGGTCATTCTTTCTTTTGATGCCTGCAAACTATATCTGCTGATTAAATCACCATTTACACCTTACTACTACAACACCAAGCATGAATCCAACTATTTATTAATCATTAGAAGCTCCACACTCCCTCAAGGAAAGATGTAATAATGATTATTAAGGCTTTGTTGGCTTGTTTCCCCATCTGTGCACAGTTGATTACTCTTTATTCCTCTCATCTGCAGAGTTATACAGTGGAAGTGAGTGAAAGAGTGTTAGTTATGGAGGTGAAAAAAATTTATTATTGGTCTAATAGCATTGCAAGGATCGAGGAATCCAAGCAACAAATGCCAATGCAATCTCAAACGATATGACACGAAACAAACAATCAAAGAGAAGAAAATGAGAATACACGAATTTAATGAGGTTCGACAATTGCCTACGTCCTCAGGGTAAAGTGGAGAAAGATCTTATTAATTAATCAATTATAGAATACAATAGTTGAGGACAATACCTCTCTTTATATAGCCAGAGAATCCTTGAAAAAAAGAAACCAACAGATTTGAATTCAGATCAAAAACAACTCAAAATCACATTAGGAAATCGAGCTATGTGTCTCAGTCGACCAGCCGGTTGACCAATCGATCGTTTGGTCGACCGCCAGGCAGATGTCAAAAGAGCCAAGTCTTTGTTTTCTCTCTGCAGTCAAGTCGGTCGATCGTGCGGTCGATCGCTTTTCACATGCGATAGACTGTCCAACCCGTTTCCTCCTCTGTGCACTTTTGTACATGTTCGGTGCATAGCCGATCGACCGGCCCTCTGTCTTCAACCTGACTTGGGCTTCTTCGTGCACTATTGAACTTTGATCTCTGTGCTACTCCATTAATGAGTTAAAAAAAAACTCCGCCATTAATATTTTACCTTCTCTCCCCAGAATTTTCACCTCGGTGAAGATTTCTCAAATTGATCCGACACAATATAGCATCATGTCGACTCCATCAGGATGCACCAATATGGTTGTCATCCATAGTTCATTCAAACGAGCTCCACTGAGCTCAAGCAACTGAAACCAAATCTGCAACAAAGAACCCAACTGGCTGAGTCATATGAACCTCTTTACTAATATTGTCATGGAGAACAACGGCCTTCAATTTGAGCTTCTCTAGCTTACAATTCGAGATTCACGTTTCTTCACCTACTTTTCTGGATTCAATTTGGTTCCTTTCGTTGCAACTATTCAACATGTTCAGTATTAATCATGGCTACATGATCTCCACTCGGTGTAATATCCGATGAGATCTCACAGATACCGAATCAATTGGAGGTGGAGGAGTAGCATCGACCTCCACCTGCTTGATACATCATTGGTATTCAACCTCTCCACATGCTGAGAGATGGTAGACTATAACAATGAAGTCTCATTAAACGTATACTTGCTCAACACAATATTCTTATTTTCAGGGTCCCATAGCTTGTAGCCTTTCACATTCCTCTCGATACCCAAAACACAAAAATTCTTTGCTCCCGGATTTACTTATCATCTTTGACACTGAAGTAGGGCAGACATCCAAATACCCACATCAAATCATAATCCTGAGCAGCTCCACATGATCTAATATCCAACAGAGTTTTACTCCTATCGTAGTTGCTAACAAACAGTTCATATGATGGCAAGCATACTCTAACGACTTAGCCCAATTTTGTCTAATGGAGTATTAGAGAACAAACACCGAACCTTCTCCAGTAAGGAATGGTTCATCTCCTTAATTAACCACCCTATGTTTTCCAATTGTGAAGTTAATATTGATCACATTGTTTTGTCTAAATTGTAGGATTTGATCCTTGTACTCCCTAACATTATCAATTTGGAGCGCATTAATCTTCCTACCGGTCTATTTCTCTATCATATTATTTCACTTCACCAGCATATCTAGGACTTCAAATCTTTATCTCATAGTGTACACCCAATAATGCCTAGATAAGTCATCAACAAAAGAGATAAAATACTGATGGCCTCTAGGTGATGAAGTCTAGGTAGGATCGCAAACATCTATGTGAACACAATTAAGAAGACCTTCTGAGCGGTGAGTTGAGGTGCCAAATTTCACCTCCGCCTTCTTGTCCAGAACACAAGTAGATGCACTTTTTAATAATCCTTGATTCGCAAATACTTTCAAGGACTTCAAACCAACTTGTCCAAGCTTCATCTGTCATAACGTGGTAGAGTCATCTTTTAAATATTCTGAAGCTATCAAATTTTCAGTAACTGCTCTGCCTTTCAAGTAGTATAAGTTGTTGCATCGAATGCAAGCCATCAGACATCTTGAGAACGCCTTCTCTAAGAGTCCTTGTTATGCCATGTGCTTCTAAAACTCCAACTGAAATCAAATTCTTATTCAACTGAGGTACATACCTCACATCTTTTAGCTCTTTTATTATCCCATCAATAACTTGTATACATATCCCTTCAATCTGACTTATGTGTCCGTTGCTGAACGTCACCAAGCCTTCATCTAATTTTTCAAAACTAGCAAACTACTCTCGTTTGGGATGAACGTGATAAGTAGCACTGGTATCAAATATTCACTCAGATTCCTCTGAACAACAATCAATAGGGGTGATACAAAGTGAATACTAGACGAGTCAAAATCATTACTATGCGCCTGTGCGATGTTGGCCTATGATTTAGACTCTTTCTTCTTCGGCTTAATTTTTAGACAATTAATCTTTCAGTGTCCTTTTTCTCTGAAGAAAGCACAGTGGTTCTTCAAATCTTCATGATCACCAGTTTTGAACTTTTCAAATTCTCTCTTACCCTTCTGATGATTGAAACTCATCCCTCTTGTAGTCATCGCCTCTACTATTGTGCTTTTGAAAAGAGGTTGTTTATCTTTCCTCCTCGCTTTGTAATTCATAAGAGCAGCCGACACATCACTATAGTTAAGTGTTTGTTTAGAATTGATCAAGGTTAGGACAAAAGTCTCACACTCTTCATCAGGAAGAGAATTCAAAGAATCAATGCTTTATCCTCTTCTTCGATCGCCACATCTACATTAATTAGATCTGCAAAATGCTTCGTGTAGATATTCATGTGATCATCAATGGTGAATCCTCCCTTCAACTGGAAGTGGTAAAGCCTCCTCTTCAGATGCAATCGAGTCACGATGCTCTTCGTCAGATACTTCTTTTTCAAGGATCTCCCAAATCTTCCTCGTGAAAGTCTCATATAGTACATGATACTTGATATCTTGTGTTAAACAAGACCTGATGATGCCATATACCGTCTAATTCATCTTGTTCTAATCTTTTTTAGAAATCTTCTCCGGCTTTTCTTCTAAAAGTATAGCGTCTTCTAATGTGATTTCAGGGGTCGCCCCCACGATCGGATCGATTGGGACAGCACGGCGGAAACAACCATAGGATCTAATAAGGCAACGTGAAAAAGAGAGAAAATGATATTCCAAAGTAGACACAGTATAACGTGGTTCCACCGATCAAACAGATCGTGTGTACGTCCACGGAAAGGGAGAGAAACTTTATTAAAACTTTGAGAAAGTACAATAAGAATTAGTTACACCTCGTGCTGAGAAGATTACAAGCCCTTGATGGTCGCCAAGAACAGCAAGGCCTTGTGGTTAAGCTTCTCTCATGAATATCTCACCTAGATAATTATACCCTTAAGAATTATAAATTTATTAGATTCTCTTGGAATACATTGAAGGCCACCCCTAATGGGTTATTTATAACCATAGACTCTCCTAATCCTAATCAAACTCTATCAATCAGAATAAAGGAAACTTGAATCCAACTTGGACTCAAAACAATCCAAAAAAGAAAACTGTCAGGTCTGACATTAATTGACTACCTTCACGACGTATTCATATCATAATCCTAACAATCACCCCCTTGAATTAAATACGTCCTAGTCCAAGAATAGCCACCATGCTCCATGTGCTCGCATCCACGCACAATTGAACAAACTTGACTTCATCTCCATCTCACTCCCTCTTCTCCATAACCCCCTAATGGGGTTCACAACTTGATTAGGTCTAATAAGTTCAGGCCCAATCTAAACTTTATTACCCAACGATCTACACAAGATTTATGAGAATTTGCTCCACCATAAGAGTAACGATCTGGACTACCTTGTTGCGCGCCTAATCTCAATCTCTTTTCGTGGTACAACTGAACATCCGAGCTCGAATCTATCATAGTCTCTGATTATTCCATAACCACCGCTTTCGAAGCCGAGGATAACTGCAATCCACTAACTGTAACTTTTAAATTTTGTAACATATACACATTGCAAACACGTTAGGCTTGAAACATCACATGGGCCTCCTGAAAAACTTTCATAAGTTCACCTTTTGAATTGAAATAAACCTTTTCCCTTATAGGCTCCAAGAGAGATGAGACTGTCTCTTGATTCGGGAACATGATGAACGCCTTGAAGAGTAGTGATGCATCCATCATGAGACCAAAACTGGATTGTTCCTTCACAATTACCTTGCTTGCAGCAAAATTCTCCATGAAGACTTTTCCCTCTTAAACCAAAGTGTATGAAGAGAACTTCTTCCTATTGGAACTGATATATTGTGAACATCCAGAATTTATGACCCATCTACCTTTGTTACTAACTGATCTGTCTGTAACAGATAGAACGTCTTACTGTTGTTCATCTCCTCCAATCAGTTCAGTGACATTAGCATTTGGTTGTTTCTTCTTTCGAAGCCAACACTCAAATCTAATGTGCCCATTCTTATGATAATAGTTGCACGTCAAATTCCTATGTTTTGAGTTACCCGTGAAACTTTCATTATTACTCTTCTCAATTGAATAATGAACTTGCCCAAAATCATCATGATGAGACTCACTCGTCAACTGGGTGTCAATTTTGTCCTTATTGAGCAGATGCTCCTTGACCTTATTGACCTCAATTGTTGACTTGCCTCTTAGATGATAGCTTCCCTAAAACTCGTATATTAAAAAGGTAAAAAACACAATAATAGAAGTGTTTGATCCTCTATCTTAATCTCCATCTTATCTAAATCATTGATAATAGAGAAAAAGTCTGCAATCTGATATTTGATAGGTGTACCTTCATGCATGCGGAGAACAAAGAGATGCTGCTTTAAATTAATCGATTCGCCAACGACTTCTTCAGATAGTGATATTGAAGTTACTCCCACAACGAGGATATTATTTTCTCTGTAGAAAACTCATCCAACACTTCGTCTGTCAAACGGAATAGTTGTCAAGGCTTTCTCATCCAACTCCTACCAAGTTTTTTTCTTCATGTCTTACTTTTTCTCCCTTCCGAGTAGTGCTTTCTTCAACCCGCTCTGGATAAAGATGGTGTTTATCCTAATCTGCCAACTGCTGAAATTGATGACGCCATCGAACTTCTGAATATCGAACTTAATCGCAGACATCTTCAAGTTAACCTTATCCTGATACCAATTGATGTGATTTCAGGGGTCGCCCCCACGACCGGATCGACTGGGGCGGTGCAGCGAAAACAGACCACATGCTACAATGGCAACGTAAAGAAGAGAAGGAAAAGATATTTCAAAGTAGATAGAAAGCCAACACACAATATAACGTGGTTCTACCGATCAAACAGATTTGTGTACGTCCACTGGAGAAGGTGAAGAAACTTATTAAAACTTTGGGAAAGTACAATGAGAATTACCTATACTTCATGCTGAGAAGATTACAAGCCTTTGATGGTCGCCAAGAATAGCAAACCCTTGTGGCTAAGCTTCTCTCACGAATATCTCACCTAAATGAATTACACCCTTAGGAATTATAAATTTATTGGATTCTCTTGGAATACATTGAAGGCCACCCATAAGGTATTATTTATAGACCATAGAACTTTCCTAGTCCTAAACAAAATTCATCAATCAGAATAAGGAATCCAACTCGGACTCAAAACAGATTCAAAAAGGAAACTGTCAAATCCGACATTAATTGACTACCTTCACGACGTATTCACGTCATAATCCTAACATCTTTAAGGTTTGATTCCGTCAGTACATTCATAACCTTACACTTTCACATACTAAAATTATTTGTGCCATCGAACTTTACAACATCAATTTTCACCTTAGATTGATTAACCTCGGCCATATCTCCTCCAAATTTCTCAAAGCAATGTGAAAAATAATTAGTAAAAACAAATCCAAATAGGAAAGATCTGATCTTACCTCCAATCAAAATTATAGACAGTCTCTAAAGCGATTTGCTCCATCCAATCCGATCTCTCGAGCAATCCAAAATGTTATTCTGAGATCGACACACAATCTGACAAACAGTCCTAGTGCCGCTCCGAGATCGACACATGGTCTCTACCAAACAGACCATTACGCTCTTGAAATTAACACACAATCTCATGTCGAACCTGGGCAGATCTAATACCACAAGAATCGAGAAACTCAAGCAAAGATGCCGAGGCAATCTCAAACAATATGACATGAACCAAAAAATCAAAGAGAAGAAAAATAAGAACACATGAATTTAATGAGGTTCGGCAATTGCGTACGTCCTCGAGGCAGAATGGGAGAATTAATCAACCAATTAAAGGATATAATAGTTGGGGATACTACCCCTCTTTATATAGCTAGAGAATCTCTGAGGAAAAGAAAACTAATAGATCTGAATTCGAATCAGAAACGAACTCAAAATCACAGGAAACCGCTAGACTTTCGCCCGCCAACGCGTCCCGGTCGACCGGTCAGTCGATCGACTCTATTCTACGATCGACCACTAGGCAAACATCAAAAGAGCCAACTCTCTGTTTCCTCTCTGCGTCAAGTTGGTCTACCGTGTGGTCGACCGCTCTCCACATGCGGTCAACCGCCTAGTCGACCGCCCAACATGTTTCCTCCCCTGTACACTTCTATGCATGTTCCGTGAATGGCCGGTTGACCGACCCTCTGTCTTCAGTCTGACTTGAGCTTCTTCGTGCACCATTGAACTCTGATCTTTGCGCTATCTCTTTTAATGAGTAAAAAAAAAATTTAATCAAGATTTTACATTCTCTTCCCGCAAGCATGTGGTGTGAACTGTGAACACTATGTATTTATTATTACTTTTTTGTTATTGCTAATTTTTATTTTTTTAGTGTAGGTTATTGTTAATTGTTACAATTTATTTGTGTTATATCTGTTATGTTGTATTGAAATTTGTGATGTATATATCACAAATAAAAACAGGTGAAATTTTTATTGGAACAGAAAAAGATAAAAAAAACATCTTCGACAAGGGAAATTTCTAATTTACTTAAAAAAGAAAAAAGGTGCATGTATCACACACTGAATGATTTGAAACAGTTTAAGAGCATAAGAAAAACAGAACAAAAATTATTTTTTATTGATGTTTTATCACTGCTATCAAAATCGAATCAATTTTAGTATTTTTTTAAATAAAAAACAAATAAATTAATGAAATAATATTAATTAATAATTTCCCTTATTGCTATCCCCCCTTCTTCTACCTTTAAAAATTGTTGAAACTAAAAGAAAAATAATTTAGAAAACCCTTTTTTTTATTTCATGAATTGAAGCAAGAAATTATTTCAAGCAATAAAGAAGCTTTTCTGGAACTTCCGTCAATTAAATAGACCCCGCAAGAGCAAAACTGATACCTAGCGTTTTAACTTGTAAACTGGTCAAATCCATCTAAGATCTGTATCTGAATCCAATAGGATAATATTTTATCTTAATCTAAACCCAATAAGTTGAATTAAATCCAAATTCGATCCAAATCTAAGAAGTAGTTTTGAGTTCCCATTGAGATTCGTATCTAATTAATCTTCGGAACTAACATGCTAAATTTGAATCCGGTCTGCATCTTACTGGGATCTAATATTCTAGACACGAATCCGACTTGTTTCAACCCTGATTTCTATTCTTTAACTTAAAATCAGATCAGATTATCAAATTTTCAGGCACCATTTACAACCCAACTCGAGTGTAGCCTTAAGGTGACGATGGAGTAAGGTGTGTATTGGACCCACAACTGTCCAAAATTTAGTTAGATAGGTACACCAATCGAACTACCCTATAGAAAAAATAAGGTGCACCAATAGAACAACATGTTCAGACAGAAAACAAGAGTTCCTCAATCGTCATAGTTCTTAGTCTGTATACACCTGCCCCCTAACAAACCATATCTGTTTCCTTTCTTATGCAAGATACTCCCACGCTTTAATCAAAACAACCAACTCTCACAAATTTTCAATTAACTAACTAACAAACGAACAATCCATTAATAAATAATACAACAAAAACATACAAAAATTTCCCTCACTCTCTCATCACCCAAATTCAAAATCCCATTCATTCGTCAAGCATGAACTCTCCTTCTCCTTCTCCTTCTCTTTCTCCCTACTCCCCTCCTCTCCTCCTCCACCACCACCACACCACCACCGCTCCCTCACCTCCACTGAGGCCGCAATCGTCGCCGCCTCCGTCGCCCTCTTCGCTCTCATCCTCACTCTAATATTCTTTCTGTACAACAAGAAGAACAGGAACCGTCATCATCACACGTCATCAATCGACCCTGACGACACGATCTCAACCATCGCAATCCTCCACCACGCGAGCTCCCACCCTTTGATCCACATCGACGCCGCCACCGACGGCTTCCACCCCTCCCTCGTCGTCGGCAAGGGCCAGCTCGGCACCGTCTACAGGACCACGTCATCCACTGGCGAGTACCCCTTCGCCGTCAAAAGAATCCACTCGCACCTCGTCCTCAGCAGCAACGCGGGTCTCCAGTTCTCATCCAAACTGAAATCCCTCTCATTCATCAGCCACCACCCCAACGTGGTCCCCGTCCTCGGCTACTCCGAGGCCCCCGGCGAGCGCATCATCATCACCGAGCTCGTCGGCGTCAAAAGCCTGGACACCTACCTCCACGGCGACGGTGAGAAACTGGGTTGGGCCGCTGCCTTAAGAATCGCCGCGGGGGCGGCCCGCGGGATCGGGCACCTGCACGATGGGTCCGCCCCCGGGATCGTGCACGGTCGCGTGAAGCCCAGCAACGTGCTGGTGGATTCTGATTTTTGCGCGCGGGTTTGTGATTATGGGCTGTCGTTTCTGGACCCGGCCCATTACAGAAGAGGGCTCGTGGGCTATTTGGATGGGGAGGGGAGGGAGGAGGAGAGCAAGCCCAACGATGTTTACGGGCTTGGGGTGGTGGTGTTGGAGATTTTGAGCGGGAGGAGGAGTGAGGGGGGTTGTTGGTGGAGTGGGCATTGCCTTTGATTAGAGTGGGGAGGGTGGAGGAGGTGTTGGATAAGAGGGTGGGGTTGCCGGAGGATGGCGTGATGGCGGCGGCGTTGGTTCGGATGGCAAAGGTGGCCTCAGCGTGCGTCGGGAACGGGAGGAGGAGCCGGCCGGTGATCGGGCAGGTCGCCGCGATTTTGAGCAGCTTGGAGAGGGAGGCTTGTGGGAGACAAGGGATGAGACGTGGGGGTGTGAGGTGAGAGAGGAGAGTATGGGGAGGGAGGGTGTGAAAAGGAAATTCTTTTGCCATTCACTTTCAAATTTTATATAGTAATTTAAATTTGTTTGTATATGATTTGGATCCCCCTCCACTCAACTGCTAATTTGAGAGCGAACGGTTTACTTCTTTTATCACAAACTTCTAATAAAATTTAAGTATTTGAGATTCACTTCAAAAACAGCCAGCTTATTTACTGTGAATTACACTCATTCTCACTTTTCACTCAAAACAATTGGTAGCCATTTATTAAAAAAAATTGAATGGTTTTGAAAAGTGGATACATTCAAATCACAGAAAAGTCAATCGCAAATACAATGAAAATATGTGAAAAACCCGAAAGGAGAAAAATCACGAGAGGAGAGAGAGAGAGAGAGAGAGAGGGAGAGAGATTCCATTATGTCAATGGCGATTACAAAAGTGTTCTCTGAATTCAGGTGAACTTAGCCCTTTTTCTGTTGGAAGATTCTCTATTTATACAAGTCATGTCAAATAAACAAAACTAAAGAGTCTTGCTCAGTTTGAATACCTAAATCCCTTATCTTGCTGAGGATCGAGCCAAATGCCCCAGTTTGAATTGATATAAGAGAGAGTGCCTCTCTATCTTGTGGTTCGTGCTCGGCTATAAGATAAGGATAAATTGCTCCCGAGAGGTTGCTACCTTATTTGAATTAGATTGAGCTTAAGGATAGAAATCCTTATTATCGGCTCTGACTCTTATGTTAATCACCCGACTTGTTCTCAATCCAAACTAGACGATGGTTCCAAATTAACTGTTTCGGAAGTAACCACGCGTCGCGCATCCGCCCGAGGCTGGATTGACATGTATCACGATCTCGGACGGGTCAGAAAGTAACCACTACAGATACCCATCTGTTCCTTTCTTTTAGAAAGAGGTCGTGAACTCTCCTTCAGGACATTTCTGGTTCCTGGAGTCTCGGATGTAAATAGGATAGCAGAATGAAATGAGAACTTTCTGTGCCTGAATTAAAATTGATCTATGTCATTTTTCAATAGCTAAAAAATTCATAATCATATGTTTTGAAGTTATTTTACACATGCAACTTACAGCCAACGAGGCTCAAATGGGTAGCAAAAGTAAGTATGTTGCTTAAATTTATGATTTTAGATATGCAAATTCTCTATCCAACCATTTATCCATGATCTAAACATCTTACACCCCTATATACAAATTTTGTTAGGTTTTAAATGTTCTAAACCATTGAAACCAACCAACTCACTGCTCATTTTGTGCATAATTTGATGCATAAGCAAAAAAATTGAAAATACTTGACATTAAATTTTTGGCATGATGTAGGTCAATTTGAATAGAGTGAGTTATCATAACATTAAATTCGGATGGGAAATATGCGTGCGTGTGTGTAATTAGGTTTCTTTTTACTTATTTTTCAGGCTTCAGTAAATCAAGTTGTTCGAGCGTCTATGTCGTGATCATAACATTATAAACATCAGTTCAAGTTAAGCAAGTGCCGCTATAGAATGGTGGTAAAATTCTTTGCAATATGCAAGAAGTCAGCCCGCTGACCACATCGGGTGATTAAGCAACGCTCCCCGCTGTGTGGTCCTGAGTTTGAAACTTTCTATAGACATATACAAATAGATTTCTTTCCGGCTTCTAGCAGTGATTAATTATTTTCAGCTATTGTAGCCGCTTTCGATCACGGTGTGCGATTAGTTTATCAAGAAAAAAAAAATGTAGGCTGCATCCAAAAGGGAAATTTTAAGTTCCTAACCCAACCCAACTTTTATTGGTGGTGATTTTTAAAACATAAGGCCCAATTTAAGGCCCCAAGTTTAGGCCTTACCTTTGCCATGGGCCCATACTAATTGGGCGTATAGCCCCCTCCCCCCAATCTACACTCCGTAGCAAAAAAAATAAAATAAAATAAAAGTCGCAGGGAAGAGTGAGTCAACCACGTGTAATATCATTGACCCGTTAGCTCCTTCCATTATTTTAATGATGCGTGATTTGGAAATGAGAAGCCGAATGAAATAATCCATCCTCAGTTATCAGTGTCTCTTTACAAATCACGATTCACAAAATCATCTTCTTATATTTGAAGCTTCGAGCACATACTTAAAGAAAATTAGACTAGGGCTTTAACTTCAAACTACAATCATCAATTATGAATTTCTTCAAACTGCAATCATCAATTAATTATTTAAGAACTAATTGATGTAATTTGTAACCTTCCCTTCAACAAAACATGTCACTCTACTTGCCAGCTGTATCCTTCTGTTTATAGGTCGAGTTCATATTGGATCATATGTAAGACCCGAATAAAAATTCAATAGGAGTGAAGTGATTTTTTCCTGACTAAATTTGAATCTGAATCCTATATCTTTATAATTGGATCGAAATGCAATTCAGAACTGAAAAGAAAAATATTGGACTCAGATTTTTTCTTTACATTGTACTAGCATCAAATCCGATTAGAGTCGATATTCTAAATTTGAAGCCAATTCGAATACGATTTGAGCCTCACATTCTACATCAAAACATGATTCCGTCTAACATTTCATATCCCTGTTTGATCTCTATCTGATTCGGGTTTTACTCATATAAAATCATGAGTTTGTTAGGATCTGTTTCAAAAGTTCAATATGATGAACTTTTTCTTTTCTTTTCTTTTTTTTTCTTTTTTTTTTTTTTTTTTTTCAGACAGAGACAGGGGACACGGTTTTTATTTTTTTTATAGTTATTTTCCAAACATCCAAACTTTAGTTGGTGTTCATTTACAACTTAGTTTTTTCCCCATCGACCAAAACTGATTCTGATTTATTGATTAATAGATAGTTTTCTTCTCGTATAGGATTTTCTTAAACAGAAAACTGGAGTGCAAGTAAACTCTTGCAATTGCAAGGACGTAATCTTTGATTTGCTTAAGCTGCTCTGCTTGCCTTCACGCCTACCTTCCTCAAAAGGGCAAATAACAACTTGCTTTTTGTACAAAGAAGCAAGCGATTGAAGTTGAAAATAGTCACCTTCTCTTTATCAACATAAAATGAAGCAGTCAGGAGGAATTTGAGCTCATTGGTGTCCCTCTCCTTTGTTGTTCCTTATTCTGTATTTTTTTTATATTTGCAGAGTTTTAACTTGCTAAAATTTAAAGCATGAACATGGAATAACATGGAACAAATTGATTGTAATAAAATAAATGAATAAATAACAACAAGAAAAGAAGCTGGCCTGTGAAGGTGGAGGAGTTGTGCTAGTCACCACTCTATAAGACAAAAAAAATTGTCCTATCGCTCGGCGTTGAAGCGGTCACGTTAACTAGCAATAAAAGTTCCTTCAGATTGTATCAGCACCAAGCGTGAGGGTGAGCACTGATCTCCTGCTCAGATGAGAAAGAGTCGCCCACTAAAAAGAAATAAAGTTTAATTTTCAATCAAAGAATAAAACTCTGCGTGTGGAAAAGCTCAAGAGGAGAGAAAGAGAGAATTGTTGTTGTGTTTGATTTAGAACTGGGAGTCTCTTTATAGGCTGCAGAGCGCCCCAGCTCAACAACAATATCTCAAATTTACAAATGTTTAATTTTCAACCAAAGAATAGAACACTACGCATGGAAAAGCTCAAGAGGGGAGAGAGATAATTGTTGTTGTGTTTGCTTTAAAATTGAAGTCTATTTATAGGCTGCAAAACACCCCAGTCCTACAGCAATATCCCGAATTTGAAGATAACAGACGATTTAATATGCATGATCCCAGGATCTTGAGATCTATAACTGTTAACAATAAATGGTCAAAGTTTGTATCAGTCAAAAATTAAAAAGGAAAAGAAATAAGGTGCTCGTTGCTCGCGCACGTGCGCCGCCGTTAGTGTGGCGAGGCACACGAAGCAGCGGGCGCGAGCACGCGGTTTACCGGTCTCAATGCAGATAAATCATAACAAATAAGGTGAGAAAACATTGATATTTAATCCTCTTTCTTTCTCATATATCATTCCTTGTGGCACTAAATGAATAGGCTAAATAGAACAATACAGAGAAATTCTAGCTTTTTCTTGGTTGTATCCAATCAATCCCAACATCCTTCTCTATTGCCCAATTATGCGCCGCAAGCAGATTTGAGGACAGGAAAGGGATGTTGCTCGACAAAGGCTCGACAGACTTGGTGCTAGTCCCATCGGGTCTCACCATCATGCTCGGCTACCATCTCTTCCTCTTATATCGAATTCTCCAGCATCCTCACATCACTGTGGCTGGCTATGAGAATCATAACATGAGTGCTTGGGTAGAACGAATGCTTAAGGTTAGAATGATCGTCGCTCATCTCTCCAATTTTCTTCCCTATTGATCTTGGTATTCTTTTGATGATAAATGACGGATAAAAAGCCCTCGCGTTTCATTAATAAGTAGTTAATGAAACATACAGTATAGCAATGAGGCCCTATATTTTCTTCTCTATTGATCTTTTGGCATTTCTGTCATGATAAAATATTCATCTAAATCATCATCGCACTATTAATAATTCAAGTAGACGACTTCAGTTTCAAATTTTAGCCTAAATTTAAAATTAAGCTTCTGTTGCTCGAGGGTAAATGAAGAATTTACTTCATCTTGACATATATATAATCTTAAAAATCCGTTTCTCAATTCTACATAAATCCAAAGATGTGAAAGGTCTGATTACGCGGGTTCCCAATCCTAAATAGAACATATAAATGTAACAATGCATATGGAAACATAGTATCTATTTACATATAAATCCTATCTATTTGTACCCATTGCAACTCTAATTCTTAATACAAATGAACCATTGCAGGCAACCCCAGACGAGACGTCACTCGCACTCTCAGTGATATGAAGCAACAAGCCAGTATCCGTTGCAACTGAAATTGATATGCTATGATATCAATTGTTACTCTTAGGATCGACGTTTGCGGAACTTGGTAATATGATCAATAGTACTTGCAAAAGAAAACTATTATAAAATAAACTAGTAATATTTAGACAAAAGAGTAATAAGAAAGAACACGAGAATTTAACGTGGTTCGGACCAAACCTGGCCAACATTCACGGAGAGAGAACTTGAGAGAGTTTTATTAATTACTTGGTATAAAGAGATCAACGTTTCTCTTGATGCAACAAGAGTATTCACTTTTCTCCTTAATTTAGACTTAGATATAATACTATTACCTTATTGTTATGCACCTTCACCTTACTCCTCTCTTTCCTTGACTTCCTTCTGATCTCCTTGGTGTTCTCCAATTTTTTTCCTCTCTTGAGATCAACTTAATTGAGGCAATTACAATGCTAAGTTACAATCTTTATTTATAGTATTTTATAATACAACTCCTATTTGGACTATGAGATGATCTTGACCATTAGATGGTTAAAAAAAACTTGATCAATCCTATTAGGAGTTGATCTCCTTAATTTAGAAGGATTCTAGACCCTTTAATATTTAGAAACAAATCTTCATTGAATAGGATTTAATCCAATTCATATCCCATCAGAATAAAGAAATATGCGTCATGAAAAGAAACTGATTCTGCTTCAGAAACGCCGTGTATAGTCGACTAGTCCTTAAGGCTAGTCGACTAATACCTCCAATTAGTCGACTAATAACTTTAGTTAGTCAACTAGTGTAAAATTGTTTTCTCTCTGTATTCTGTCTAGTCGACTATATATAGTTGACTAGTATTGTATATTAGTCAATTAATCAACTGACTAGTCGACTAATCTGCACCAAATCTGGATTTGTTTCTTTCTATTTCAAGTCATCATCCTTTCTAACTTATTTGGATCTTCTTGAACCATCATCTTCTCTTGAAAATAAGGCAAAATCCTAATATTCTCCACCTTGACTTGCTTTTCAAGCCTCTAATAAAACAACTTGAGCTTTTAGATTAATACATTGATTCTTTTCTTGGTTGTAACCGTGTCGTAAAGCCTTTAACTCTTGCCCCTTCTCCCCAAGGTCTTTGGCTGATTTATCGCCATGGCTTGGGCCGTCTCGGGTCTTACCTGAATGCGCCCTTTCTCCTTTCTGTAACACTTTAATTTAGTTCATGTCCCGTTGTAATTTTCCTTGAAGCTCCACCTTGCTATGAATTTCCTTCCAAGTTTATCCTTGAAACTCTACCTCAAACTGAGTTTTCTTCCTTTAGTTTGTATAACCCTCCACACTTCTCATCTTCCAAGATTATCTTGTCTCTTTGTCTAACTGTGACGACGTCTTGTTGCATTTGGATCCGGTATCCTTCTTCGTCGAGCACCCTTATGGATATTAGATTGTAACATGCCTCCAGGATATACCGGCCGCCTCCAGAGTACGCACTGTCCCATCTCTTTCTGTAATCTTGACTGTCCCAGTGCCAATAACCTCGCAAGCCGAGCCATCCACCATCTTGACAATCTCTTCCTCTTTTGCAACTAAGGAGCTGAACAGCTCTTTTTAAGAACATATATAAACTGTACTACCTGAATCAAATATTCAGCTTTTACCTTGGGAAGTATTATCCTTGTAGGAAGTCATTAATACTTCAGTTTTCTATAAATCGCTCAATGTTATGCTTGCCTCCTTAGCTTACCCCTTCTTCTTCAATCGCTCTTATCGATGCTTGCACTCATTCTTTCAAAGACCTTCCCTATGACAAAAGTGACACGCTTTAACGAGCCTGGACCTTTCTTTCCTTATCCTCTTCTTTTCCTTCACATGACTACCAAATCCGATCATGTTTACTCCTCTTAATTTGCCTTTTCCTAATCTCATTAGATAAAAGAGTTGATGTGACCTCCTTCAAGATGAGAGTTTTCTTACTGTAGAGCATGGTGGTGACGATATGATCATATGACTCTGAAAGCAACTGAGAATGCCTTGTCCTCCTCGTCGAACTAGACATCAACAGATAGAGCTTGCGTGACCTTGTTGAAGAAGTTTAGATGCTCCAACACCATTATCCCTTCGTTCATGCGTAGCCCATATAGTTGTTTCTTGAGATACAGCTTGTTAGAGAGGCTTTTCGCTATATGTAATGTTTCTAGCCTTAACCATAATTTTGTCACCATTTCTTCATCCATTACGTTGTATATCCCTCGTCTGCAAGACATAGTTGAATCGTGCTTTCCGTCTTTAGATCCATCTCCTCCCAATCCTCGTTTGACATACTTGCAGGTTTTGATGACATACCCTGCAGGGTCTTGTGAAGACCCTGTTGCACCAGCAACATCTTCACCCTCTTTTACCATAAGCTGAAGTTTTTTTTACTATTAAACTTCTCGACCTCAAACTTTGTCGTAGAACTTTCTAACTTTGACATGTTGCCCTTTGTCAATTTTTAGCTCTGATACCAATTGTTGTAACTGAAATTGATATGCTATGATATCAATTGTTACTCCAAGATCGATGTTTGCGGAACTTGACAATATGATCAGTACTTGAAAAAGAAAATTATTGTAAAGCAAACTAGCAATACATAGACAAAAGAGTAATAAGAAAGAACACGAAATTTAACATGGTTCGGCCCAAACTGGACCTACGTCCATAGGGAGAGAACTTGAGAGAGCTTTATTAATAACTTGATATAAGAGATCTAACCTTCCTTTTGATGCAACAAGAGTATTCACCTTTCTCCTTAATCTAGACTTAGATTACAAGAGTATTACCTTATCTCTATGCATCTTCACCTTACTCCTCTCTTTGCTTGGCTTTCTTCTGATCGCCTTGGTGTTCTTTATCTTTTTCCTCTCTTGAGATCATCTTAATTGAGGTAATTAAAATACTGGGTTACAACTTTTATTTATAGGATTTTACAATACAACTCCTGTTTGGAGTATGAGATAATCTTAGTCATTGGATGGCTGAAAAATCTTGATCAATTCTATCAGGAGTTGATCTCCTTGATCTATAAGGATTCTAGACCCTTTAAGCTTTAGAAATAAACCTTCATTGAATAGGAATTTAATCCAATTCTTATCCCATCAGAATAAGAAAAGCTGTGCCTGAAAAGGAAACTGATTCTGCTTCAGAAATGTCGCGTATAGTCGACTAGTCCTTAAGACTAGTCGACTAATACCTCCAATTAGTCGACTAATAACTTTAGTTAGTCGACCACTGTAAGAACATTTCCTCTCTGTATTCTGCCTAGTCAACTATATATAATCGACTAGTTTTGTGTGTTAGTCGACTAATTAACTGACTAGTCGACTAATTTGCATGAAATCTGGATCTGTCTTTTTTCTGCTTCAAGTCATCATCTTCTCCAACTTATTTGGATTTTATTGGACCATATTCTCCTCTTGAAAATAAGGCAAAATGCTAACAAAATCGAGTACCCTAACCTCAGTCTCCATCGCCCTCAGCTCCCTCATTGGCCCCTGGACCGATAGCACATCCAAATTTTTCATGGCCCAAGTTATCTACGACGACATAAGCCAATCTACCTGAAAGTACACCTAGAGGGGGGGTGAATAGGTATAAGTGCTAATCTAGAAACTAAATGCTCTAAATGCGGAAGCTAATGCAAATGTTGCACAAACTTAATACAATACAACAAGTGTAGCCGAATTCTCCGTGAAGGGCTCTGGACTAACTCCTCTTGATTCCCCTTGAAATGGGTTGAGGTGCTATGTGAAGCTCTTGTTGGATGAGTATAAGTTAGGCACACACACACAAGCAATCCAAGCAATATGAAATATGTGCACACACAATCAAGCCAAGCATATAAGAATGAATTGCAATATAAAAGATGCAAGGCAACACAAGCAATGTATAAGATATGTATGCAATGAAAGAATGATGCTTGAATGAAATGATGCTTGCACAAAGTAAAGAGAGTAAGAGTTGAGAGATATTGGAACAATCGCAAAGACCAAGATATGTTTCGAGGTTTGAACCCCTAGCTCTACATCCCCGCCTACACCACCGTGTAGGATTACCAATCCACTATCTCCCACCGAGGGAACTCTACCGAAGAGGATTTGTTACAACACAAGGAGTACCAAACTCCTCTCTCAATACAACAACCTCCACCGAGGCCAACTACCAACACAACCACAACCACCTCTACCGAAGAGGTTTACAACCAAACTCAACCACCTCACACTTGAGGGATACAAACTAAACTCCACCTCTACCAAAGAGGGAGCAACCCGATCACCCGATCTCCTCTACCAAGAGGGATACAACAAGAATAAGGGTGTTTACAACAAGTGGTTCCAAAACCACAAACTCTCTTTTCTTTCCTCTTTTCCACAAAACAAGATCCTAATAGGTTAGGATAGAAGATATGGCTCAAGTGTGGAAAACTAGGTGTTTGAAAATCAAGAAATCAAGAAAAATACTTGGGAAAAATCCTTTGTAAATGATAGAAATGAAGAACAAGATAAATCTCCCAATATCTTTGATTTTTCCAAAACCTAAAACAAAAAAGAATAAATCTTTTTAGCACTAAAAACTCTTTTGAAAACTTCTTTTTAAAACCAGAGAATGGGTGAAAATGAGCTCTTAAAATCTTAGCCAAAATAATGGAGAAATGGGGTATATATAGCCCCTAGGAAAACTAGCCGTTAGGCTGATGTGGCAGCCTGACTGGCCTGGCGGTCGACCGCCCGGTCGACCGTCCAACGGTCAAAAATAGCCGTTGACAGCTGCCGGTCGACCTGGCGGTCGACCCAGACAAACAGAGACCAATCTACTTACAGTCGGTCGACCGCACGGTCGATCGTCTACAGAAACAGCCGACGTGCACGAAACCGTGCACGTCCGGTCGACCGTCCGCTTGGCACGGTCGACCGGACTTGTCGACCGGCCCAGCCTGGCAGGCAGCAAAATAGGTCATATTGGAGCACATATTTTAGGTCTAAAACGTTCGAATTTGAGAATAAGTATATAGTATAAAGTTGTAGATATTGAAGTCTACTTTCTAATTCAACTTAAATCAAATCAATATCAGTTTGGATGTGAAAGTTATCAATAAAACACTGACAGGTGTCAAAACAGAAACTGTAATCTGTTTTCAGAACAAGAACATATTTCAACCAATATTTGACAACTTTAAAATTAGAATCTGAAAATGGTTATTAAATAAGAAATTTAGATCTGAAAGTTATCTTTTAAATGAAAGTTAAATCATGTTATTTAAATATAAAATAAAAAGTTATGATAATAACTATAGAAGGGTGTCAAGCAGATCAATAGAACTAAAACTGGTTCAAATCCAAAACCCGATATATGTATCCAAAACTGATTCAATCAAAAACATGAAATGTGTGTGTATTGTGCACTTGAGCATATCAACTATACTAAGCTTTACAAATGGATCTAAAACACACTAAACTAAACTATGGATACCTAAGTCTTCTTGACGATCTTCATCTCCAAGTTGACTCGATCCACAAACTCCATCCATGAGCTATGCAAGGTAGATCTTGAAGCTTGAGCCCTGGAATCACCATGATAAGCTTCTAAACTCCTTGTTGAAGCTAATCATTAACTAATATCTTTGCTAATGATCTGTAAGTTAAAATCACAAGATTATTAGTAAACATAACTACATGAGTTGATCATCATCAAAACTAGAGTGGAAGGCCTTTGGGCCAACAATCTCCCCCTTTTTGATGATGACAAAACTCATGGAGTTATATATGCATGGATTAAAGTTAAGCTTCAAGAAAGCTCCCTCTTAACTCATGCATAAACAAATAAACAATAAACATGCATGAATGATAATGCATATAAACATGGTGCTCTAGATACCAATGATATATTCAAAATAAAACATGTTCTAGATACCAATTTAAATTAAAAAAAAAACATGCAACTATGTTCTAGATACCAAATAAAGCATTATAAACATCATATATGCAAAAAATGTAAGCATGCTCAAAATCTTTCTCCCCCTTAAGTAAGGAAGACATGCATATAATAAACAAACCACAAATACTTCTCCCCCTTTTTGTCAATCATCAACAAAGGGGTAAAATCATAAAAACAAATTTTTCTCCCCTAAGATCAGAAGGGGTAATCAAAACAAATATGATACCAATTCAAGATATGACAATAAGGTACATATTGATACCAATGGAAATAAAACATGTAATAATCAATAAATGATATATGCGATATACATTCATGAAGAGGAAGACGGTTAAGTAACTTCCCTACATATATACATTACATGAAAGAGGATGATAAGCCCCAATTCACATAACACATATTATGTAATGCATAAGAGGAGATGTGAGGCTCCCCCTACACACGTGTACCACATAAAGAAGAGATGTTAAGCTTTTCAATACAAGATACACTCAACATGAATTTATACACATATAGGCAATGTAAATCAAAAGTATATATATTTTTCTTAAACAAAATTTTGAGATACCAATTTAAAACATTCAACATAAATATTATGATATCATTAAGAGAAATATGCTCTTTTAAACATATGATACCAATTGAAACTATATTTTAACATAAAGTAAGGGAGTGGGAATCACATACCAATTGAAAGACAAAATCAAATTTTCTCCCCCTTTATGAAATACCAACAAAATATATGCATAAGCTTGTTAAGATACCAATAGAAAAACAATCAATCATTAGAAATTTTCAAGCTTAGCATAAACAAATTTTTGTGCTCTAAGATAAAAAATATAGTAGGCACAAATAAAACATATATGTATGAAAATTAGATACCAATTGACATTGATATTCTTGAAAGAGTAAGCATACATATACAAACCATATATGAGTATACAAAAAGATCAAAATTGATACCAATTGAAAGTGTTCAATGATACCAATTGAAAGAATAGGGTCAAGTGTATATCTCATATTATAACGAAGAATACGTACTAGTTAAAATGAGAAGTTTTGTTAACTAGTACGAAATCCTTCAAGTAAGGAATAAATACAAATCATTTTTCATAAAATTGAAATCCACATGATGATCAACACTCTATTCAATTAAGTATAAAAATGTCTCATGAAAACAAAATATGAGCAAATAATAAATGTGAGTGTACAAGTCAAGTATGGAGATCACAATCATGAAAATTTGTTCAATTAAGCTCAATTATTCCTTTAAACAAGAAATCATCAAAAATATTTAACTTTCAAGGTATATGTATGTCTAATACAAACTAAAGTATACATACATATCCAAAATACAAACGAGTCCACAAGGATATATGCATGAAGGCATGTGGCTCAAAAGGATAGTCATGTATATCTAATAGTTTGGACAAGATAAGCATATACATGAAGTTTAAATACCAATTCATGAAAACAAAATATGAATAGCATGAAAAGTATGAAAATTTAGCTTTTCATTAAAACAATTCGATACCAATTCTTTTCAAGGTATATGTATGATTTGTCAACACAAGAAGCATACATACATATCCCTTAAACATACTTTGAGTCCATAATAGATATTTGCATGAAAGACAAATGACTCAAAGGGTATACATGTATATCTTCAAGTTTGGCAAAATAAACATATACATGAAATGGAAATACATAATTTTTCAAACAAATTCAAAAATGGGAATACAAGTTTAAAATGTATGAATCATCAAAACTAGACTATACTAGCACATCTAATGGGTACAAATAAGCATTCATGCCCAACACATATAAGATTTATTTGTGGCCCATTATATGTACAAGTATACATATAGTCTTAATGAAAACTAACACTTAAACAAATATTCAAGTCATAACAAGTATAAATGAACAAATCATCAAAACTAGCTCATACGTGTGCATATAGTGAGTACAAATGAGCATGAAGTGCAAATGTATAAGAAACAAATGTAGCTCACTATTTGTACATGTATAATACAAGTTTTGATAAAATCTACATTTAAACATGTTATCACCACATGAAGCATCAAGCTAAAACTCATCATGATAAACCAAAACATGATTACTATGTAAATTCACATGTATTAGATTCATGATGTACATTATAGCTAAACAAACGGTGAGAACACTAAATATGGGTTCATATAAGCATGTGTGTCTCAAATACTATAAATGTATGTCAAGGATTTAATAATCATGGCATTTACATACTAATCCAAAGACAATGAAAAACATGCTAGAAACAAATGAATATGAGAGCATGTAAACAATAACTATGAGAGTTAGAGATTTATACCAAAACCGATGAGGGCACTTCTCTAATTCTCCAAACCGAGGTGGTCATCCCACCATCTCTTCCCTTGAAGGTGATGCATCCAAATGATCTCCTTTAGGCTCGGAACGCATCCACTCCAAGGTGCCATCATTCTCACGTCATGTGAGAGCCCACACCTACATCAAAATTAGAGGGGTGGTTTTTCGTACCCATACTCTTTTGGGTCCATGGGGGTTAGTACCTTCTCTAACCCAAACAAATTTCTTTGCTAAATTATCAATATTTAATCTATCAAACAAAATTTAGCAAGGTGGCCCCTACGTCCACAATGTGTACAAGTGTACACATGAGCATACGTGTGATGGTGTCCGTGAGGAGCATGTGTATGCCGTGGAGGGTGTGCATGAAAAGATGAAACTTGTTTCTTGCGAAACAAAGTTTCCAAACGTGTATGCCCTTCTACACATTGGCTCAAAGTGGAGCCCAAACAATCTACACTCTTCTTAAGCAAACAAATATCATCATTAATTCTAGAAGAAGAGGTACATGCATTAGGTGATGGAACTACCCTAGCATGGCAAACATGTGCATCTATCTTATTTTGTAAAACATCCTTTTTCTTCAAACATGCATCTAAATCATTTAGAAATAGAAATATTTTTATTTTTCAAAGCAACATTCTCTTTTAAAACAAAATTAATTTTTGAAGACAAGTTTTCATTTTTCTTCAAAAGTGTATCACAATCATTTTTAGATTTTAAAATTCATTTTCTTTTAGTGCAAGTTCCAATTTAGATCTCAATGAATCCCTTTCATTATAGACCTCAACTTTTTCTTGCAAAACATTATCAAGTTTAGAATGCAAACTCTTATTTTCATTTTCAATTTCTAGACTTTTCTTTTTCAAAATCTTATATTTTTCAATCAATTTTTCACATACATAGATAGTTCTTCATTTAAAGCATAGGCATCAAAATCATCACATGAAGAACTAGCATCATCACTATCTAAGTGGGATTCCGAATGTACCTCAAGGGAGTCATTCCCTTGGACCATGAAGCATGTGAATCGGATTCGCCACTAGTCTCCTCCTCTTGTTGAATAGGCATTTGAAGCTCGGAGGTGGTGGTTGTTGATAATAGATTCCACACTGCAAAAGCGGAATCAATGTTAGAAACACACATAAGATAATCTTTAGGTAATGTGCTTCTAATAGCCTCTAGGGCTTGTGCATTGGCCCCTATATGATCACCATTACCAAGGTAGCAATTCTTGGTAGCGGCAAGAAAGACATGTAAACCTAGGGTCTTCAAATACATGGACATCCTATACTTCCAAACAACAATGTTGGAAGGGTCAAAACTAGGTGGGGTCATGAAGTCCATGGTATAAACTATGTGTGCAAACAAGCAACAAATGCAAACAAGATTAGCAAGCAAAGGATCTCACTCCTAGGATGTTAAGCCTAAGTATCAGGAGCACTAGCTCTGATACCATTGAAAGTACACCTAGAGGGGGGTGAATAGGTGTAAGTGCTAATCTAGAAACTAAATGCTCTAAATGCGGAAGCTAATGCAAATGTTGCACAAACTTAATACAATACAACAAGTGTAGCCGAATTCCCCGTGAAGGGCTCTGGACTAACTCCTCTTGATTCCCCTTGAAATGGGTTGAGGTGCTATGTGAAGCTCTTGTTGGATGAGTATAAGTTAGGCACACACACACAAGCAATCCAAGCAATATGAAATATGTGCACACACAATCAAGCCAAGCATATAAGAATAAATTGCAATATAAAAGATGCAAGGCAACACAAGCAATGTATAAGATATGTATGCAATGAAAGAATGATGCTTGAATGAAATGATGCTTGCACAAAGTAAAGAGAGTAAGAGTTGAGAGATATTGGATCAATCGCAAAGACCAAGATATGTTTCGAGGTTCGAGCCCCTAGCTCTACATCCCCGTCTACACCACCGTGTAGGATTTCCAATCCACTATCTCCCACCGAGGGAACCTCTACCGAAGAGGATTTGTTACAACACAAGGAGTACCAAACTCCTCTCTCATACAACAAACGTCCACCGAGGCCAACTACCAACACAACCACAACCACCTCTACCGAAGAGATTTACAACCAAACTCAACCACCTCACATTTGAGGGATACAAACTAAACTCCACCTCTACCAAAGAGGGAGCAACCCAATCACCCGATCACCTCTACCAAAGAGGGATACAACAAGAATAAGGGTGTTTACAACAAGTGGTTCCAAAACCACAAACTCTCTTTTCTTTCCTCTTTTCCACAAAACAAGATCCTAATAGGTTAGGATAGAAGATATGGCTCAAGTGTGGAAAACTAGGTGTTTGGAAATCAAGAAATCAAAGAAAAATACTTGGGAAAAATCCTTTGTAAATGATAGAAATGAAGAACAAGATAAATCTCCCAATATCTTTGATTTTTCCAAAAACCTAAAACAAAAAGAATAAATCTTTTTAGCACTAAAACTCTTTTGAAAACTTCTTTGTAAAACCAAAGAATGGGTGAAAATGAGCTCTTAAAATCTTAGCCAAAACAATGGAGAAATGGGGTATATATAGCCCCTAGAAAAACTAGCCGTTAGGCTGATGTGGCAGCCTGACTGGCCTGGCGGTCGACCGCCCGGTCGACCGTCCAACGGTCAAAAAATAGCCGTTGACAGCTGCCGGTCGACCTGGCGGTCGACCCAGACAAACAGAGACCAATCTGCTTAAAGTCGGTCGACCGCACGGTCGACCGTCTACAGAAACAGCCGACGTGCACGAAACCGTGCACGTCCGGTCGACCGGCTGGTCGACCGTCCGCTTGGCACGGTCGACCGGACTTGTCGACCGGCCCAGCCTGGCAGGCAGCAAAATAGGTCATATTGGAGCACATATTTGAGGTCTAAAACGTTCGAATTTGGGAATAAGTATATAGGATGAAGTTGTAGATATTGAAGTCTACTTTCTAATGCAACTTAAATCAAATCAATATCAGTTTGGATGTGAAAGTTATCATCAAAACACTGACAGGTATCAAAACAGAAACTGTAATCTGTTTTCAGAACAAGAACATATTTCAACCAAATATTTGACAACTTTAATTAGAATCTGAAAATGGTTATTAAATAAGAAATTTAGATCTGAAAGTTATCTTTTAAATGCATATTAAATCATGTTTTTGAATATAAAATAAAAAGTTATGATAATAACTATAGAAGGGTGTTAAGCAGATCAATAGAACTAAAACTGGTTCAAATCCAAAACCCGATATATGTATCCAAAACTGATTCAATCAAAAACATGAAATGTTGTGTATTGTGCACTTGAGCATATCAACTATACTAAGCTTTACAAATGGATCTAAAACACACTAAACTAAACTATGGATACCTAAGTCTTCTTGACGATCTTCATCTCCAAGTTGACTCGATCCACAAACTCCATCCATGAGCTATGCAAGGTAGATCTTGAAGCTTGAGCCCTGGAATCACCATGATAAGCTTCTAAACTCCTTGTTGAAGCTAATCATCAACTAATATCTTTGCTAATGATCTGTAACTTAGAATCACAAGATTATTAGTAAACATAACTACATGAGTTGATCATCATCAAAACTAGAGTGGAAGGCTTTGGGCCAACACCCACCGCCTCGGTCAAGAACATCTCCCTCCTAGTCTACTTCCTCGCTACATTCACTTGGTCATTCTGCGCAATATTTTGTGCACGCTACACATCTCATGAGCACGCTGGAATCCAACATGCCTATGAGTTATATGCAGACCACAATGTTGAGGGGGAGCAACTCGCGACTACATTGCTAATGTGGATTTTTTAGGCCTATTCCGATGTTTCCATGCTCGATGTTCATAGTGGTGATTCTGCATTACCTCAATACAGATTCTGCATTACCTCAATTCAAATTCTGCTCCATTGCACATGTTCCAGTTTGTGATGACGAATAAAGGGAGATTAGGAGGATTGTCAGGGCACCACCTAATAACATCTACAACAATCCAGTATATGTGCATCTCCTCCAGTTTTTTAGGTGAGTCTTCAGTTAATTGATTGGATTCCTTTCTTTCAACTAAGTGCTAATCAGTTCCTTGTATTAGAGATATCGGTGATAACACGTGACTCATGTAAAACATGTAATCAATGTGAAAGAAACCCCTCAAGAATCAACCAGATTCTAAAATCTCTCCATGAAGATAGGAACACATGGGACCCATGGGACTCATGCGCCATGTGTTTCTTATTCTCTCTCTCAGTTAATGTTTCATATTATTTCTCCTAAATCACTGTAAACATGTGATCAATATGTGTGTATATATACAACCAAGAATCATAACTAGTGGCATCTTGTCGTTACACAAATAATTATATTTCTCCTCTTCTTCATCTTGATATCAGAGCTACTTCTATACCATGTCGAGTGTCCCCTCTTCATCTTCATCTTCCCTGTAACACCCCGCTCCCGGAATACGTACTTAGTTGCGTATTCAGATTTTTCGATCATATTTTTCGATTACTTCCTGTATTTTTTTTGTATTATGAGTTGTTTATATGATCGTTTTGCCTTGGATCTGGATTCGTGAACTCGAGTCAGCCTTAATCTGAACCGGGAACCCGATCCTAGTGAATTGCTCGATTTGGTCTTTCTGGTATTTAGATTTGACCGATTTCAGTTTTAAACATCGTTTTCCAATATTTTAGATTTTCTATGATTTTCTGAAATTTTCCTGAATTAGATTGAAATTCTTCAAAACTGGTGTCGACTAGTGCCGCTGACCGATTCCCGGATTTTTAATTTACAAACGGAATTGATTTCAAGAAACGGTTTTCCCATAACTTCTTAAAATTATATTTTCTATATAAATACTTTTTTCTGAGAATTTTCTGATTTTATCAAAATCCGGCCGACCCGGCGTAGACCGGTATTGACGGTTGATTTTAGGATTTTTATTTCGAAAATGGGATTGAATTTCTGAAAACCGATTCACCAAAAATCTTTATATAATATTTATTATTTTTGAAAATTTTTGGGAGGCTTTCCAAGCTACTTTATTTTTTGAACTTTTCCGGAGTTTTCGGTGTTTTTCCAGATACCGGAATAGTACCCAGATATTTTTCCACTTTTCTCTCTCCTCGCTAGACGCGAGTTTCACCAACCTAGGATTCTACATTTAATGCAGAGATCCTCTCCATACTGCATTTAATGCATTTCAGATCAACTCCATCAAGTCATTATGACTTTTGTCCTTTCGGTCAAACGCAAAATTCGCATTTCCCTGGGTTCGGCTTTAATTTCCGCGTTTGGCCCATTTTGGCCTAACGCGAGAATGAGGGCTGCGTTTGGAGTGGGAGACGCAACTTTTGTCATGTGCGTTTCCTTTGTTTTGTACGTGAGGCAATATTATATTATATTCTCTTCCCTTTATATATAACCATCCCACCTTTCCTTCTTCCTCTCTTTTTCACTTTCTCTTTTCTTCTCTCTTTTACAGCATGCAGCCACTGAAGCTATGGTTGCCCCTTAGAGCTTTGCCTCTTCTTTGGCCAACCACTTTCACAACTTTCACCACCATTCCTCCACCAACTCCACCCCCATTCTCCCCTCCACCTCCTCCTCCATTCCAACAACAACAACTATAAACCACCACCTCACCACCTTCTTCTTCCTCTCTTTCCACCAAACAACCCATTCTTACCACCACTTCTCCACCATTTCCACCACCACCTATACCTCCTTGGCCACCACGAACCACACCAATATCAACTCCTCGGCGAGCTCTTTCATTCTAGCCAACCTGTCGCTCTCCGAAGCATCGTTTGCAAAACTCCGTTTTCACCATTTCAACTAGAGTTGCACCATCATTGTTTGGGCTTGGGGCTTTGTCCACCTGTCTCCGACCACCTCCGCCGCCGCCGGCAACCACCGGCCATGGCCGCTACCACCCCATCATCTTCTCAAGGGCCGGCCACCTCCATTGGATTGGGACCGAGCTCTCTTCGTCGGTAACATCTCCGATGATTATTCCGGTAATCGTTCACGATTATTCCGGTAATCATTACGGTGACGATTACAACGACAACAACTAACATCACCATCACCTCCATCTCCACTACTTAAACTTCCAACATCACCTTTCCTTCCCTCTCTCCCTCTGTATATTGCTAACGCGGATCTCACTCCCGCGTCCAGGCAATTCCTAACGCGAGTCTTCGCGTTCTTGGCATTTGTATAACGCGGCCTTCGCGTTCTTGCATCGACACGACGCGGAGCTCATGCCCGCCTCTGTGACCTTCTCATGTCAACGCAACTCGGATCCCATTCCCGCGTTTGTGTTCTTCTTGTGTTAACGCGACGCAGAACCCACATTCGCGTCCGCGTTCTCCTCGCGACCTGACTTGAGCACAGATCCCGCGTTTGTGACATCTCCGCAGCGCGTCTCCCGCGTTTGCGATTCCCGCGTCTCTATTCTCTCTCCTCCTTATATTTTAAACGCATTGACGCGTTGATTCCCTGGATTCCAGAGCTTGGGATTTCACAGTGTTTTCCTGAATTTTAGACGAGTGTTCTCGCTTTCTCATTGGACTTTCCCGCATCGTCGGGTTGACTTGCATAACATTTGTATATATATCGGTGTCCTCGTTTGGTATTGTGATGTCATACTTGTTATATTAACTGTTGACATACACCTATCTGTATCATACTTGACAACTGATGTGTTATCACCTGACACCAGACATGCTACTACTTGGCAAGACCCCTTGTTATGACATGACTTGCACCGACTAATATCAATCTCTTGACATGACTGGTTACCTGTCTAATATCACCATCTTGTCATGCTATCCCTTGACACCCGACATGATATACTTGACCTGTGATTCTCATTTACGGAAATACTATACTTGTTATCCTGCATTACATGCAGTGACTTGAATCTTGTACTTGTTATCCTGTATTATATATACAGTGACCTGAATCTATAGTACTCATGTACTCCTGAACTCCTGATCATGTCTTGTACCTGCTATTCCCGTAAATTGATAATCACATATTAAATTCTAATAAGACAACTTGCACCCGGTTTGGGGAAACTGATGGGCCCTGATTAATCATGTTCATGGTGGTCTTATCGAGTCGCGCGTGGCCACATACTTGAGGGATCACCTGGCGGCCACCAGGGATTCCGTGGGGTGTGCTGGCACCCCTACTCCTGTTTATTCCTGCCGGGTATGCACACGCCCTAGGCCATTTCTATGGATCTGCGATACTCTATTCCTGTTCGGGCGTAAATAAGTCCCGGTACCTAGCGGTCGTTCCGGCTCAGCACCGGATACTCCTGAACCGTTGTCCGGGCATGTACGGGGCCCATTCGAAACATGATTCATCGATCTTTATCAGTTTCCAAATAACTTGCTATATAAGTTGTGAGTGGAAGTATGTGGAATGGGACACATACTGAAGCCTGGAACTTAGACGGCTCCAATTATAATAAGATGCTAATATACAATTTGCTGTGCCGTTTTGTAACTCGGGTTGTATGTGCTTGGATTATGGTGACATGGGATAAAGGTATATAGATGAGGGTTTCCTTGTTTGGATTATTCCTTCGAGGTACTAATCTCATGGGGCCGTGACCTAAGCTTGTACAATCGGTTTTGCTCGTAATCGGTTTTATTAAGTTTTATCGGTTTTTATCTGTTTTATGTTAGTCTCTTTACCTTCTCTTATCTTATCATACCCTGAGTAGTTCCTTCTTGATATCACTTGTTTATATCTACTTGCTCATGCATGCTTACCTATGCTCGCCACTTGGCATTCGTATCACCACTCGCCTGGGGAGTTCTATCTGACTCCCCTGGATCCTCATGTCCAGGTCATGGAGCTTGGAGCGTGTGGATTCCCCTAGTTGCTGATCAGAGTGGTGCAGCGGTAGCGTGGATCTCCAGCAGACCGCCCAGAGCTCTATTCTTCCAGGCCCCCTGTGCGCCTCTCGTGTTTTCCTTTTGTAAACTCGTGAGTGCCTTTTGTACTGTTCATGCTTATATATGTACATATCTTTGTAATTTCGCAATTGCGCATATCAGTGATGTAATATTCATGTAACATTGGATCACCTCTGGTGATAACTTTGTAATTGTACTCATGTGTTGGAATGTATAATGCACCACTTGCTTCCGTACTCTGATTCTTACCTGTACTGATGCTTAGCGTATATACGTGAGGGTATTTTGGACCTGCGTATATACGTTGCAGTAACGTCTCCGTACCCGCAGGATCGGGCGTTACAGGATGGTATCAGAGCATAGGTTCTACATCCTCAGTACGTCCAGACGGCAAATTAATGGTAAAGAAATTTGCAACTGGAATGCATAAGTCCTGGTTATACAGTCCAACTACAAGTACAGAGTTATCTATTCATTCTTGATCATTCTTCCTTTGATTCCTAATCCGTTCCATCTTTCCCCTGTTTTGGTTTTTCGTAGCCTTTATACCAACTTAAGATATGGATATACTAGAGGGGTAGTGGTTGGTTCTGAATGAAGCTATTATGTGATCTCTTCGGCTAACTCTATGAAGTTCGGGTATTCTCAGAATGGATCTGCTATCGGGTTATCTTTCAGAAGGAGGTATCCGGATTTTCTGCGGTTATTCTTTATTCTTGGCTATACCTTTCAGAGTGAACGATGCCTGGTCTTCGGAATTCTTAATTATCGGTCTTCTTTATTTATGGCCAGTATTATTTGGCATCATTTAAAGATTTATGCGGCAGGAAGTGCAGAAGATGTCTATATTCAGATTATTGTTCAGTCGACTTGGGAAGCCCTACCTGCAGTGATTCATATCTTGATTGGTATAATTCCCGTCCATGTCCCCTTTGTGTTCAATTTACCCCTTATCGAAATTGCGAGGACGCAATTTTTTGTAAGGTGGATGGATTGTAACACCCCGCTCCCGGAATACGTACTTAGTTGCGTATTCAGATTTTTCGATCGTATTTTTCGATTTACTTCCTATATTTGTTTTGTATTATGAGTTGTTTATATGATCGTTTTGCTTTGGATCTGGATTCGTGAACTCGGAGTCAGCCTTAATCTGAACCGGGAACCCGATCCTAGTGAATTGCTCGATTTGGTCTTTCTGGTATTTAGATTTGACCGATTTCAGTTTTAACATCATTTTCCAATACTTTAGATTTTCTATGATTTTTTAGAATTTTCCTGAATTAGATTGAAATTCTTCAAAACCGGTGTCGACCAGTGCCGCTGACCGATTCCCGGATTTTAATTTACAAACGGAGTTGAATTTCAAGAAACAGCTTTCTCATGACTTCTTAAAATTATATTTTCTATCTAAATACTTTTTCTGAGAATTTTCTGATTTTATCAAAATCCGGCCGACCCGGTGTAGACCGGTATTGACGGTTGATTTTAGGATTTTATTTTGAAATGGGATTGATTTTATGAAAACCGATTTCACCAAAAATTTTTATATAATATTTATTATTTTTGAGAATTTTTGGGAGACTTTCCAAGCTACTTTATTTTTTGGACTTTTCCGGAGTTTTCGGTGTTTTCCCAGATACCGGAATAGTACCCAGATATTTTTCCACTTTTCTCTCTCCTCGCTAGACGCGAGTTTCACCAACCTAGGATTCTGCATTTAATGCAGAGATCCTCTCCATACTGCATTTAATGCATTTCAGATCAACTCCAATCAAGTCATTATGACTTTTGTCCTTTCGGTCAAACGCAAATTCGCATTTCCCTGGGTGCGGCTTTATTTTCGCGTTTGGCCCATTTTGGCCTAAACGCGAGAATGAGGGCTGCGTTTGGAGTGGGAGACGCAACTTTTGTCATGTGCGTTTCCTTTGTTTTGTAACGTGAGGCAATATTATATTATATTCTCTTCCCTTTATATATAACCACCCCACCTTTCCTTCTTCCTCTCTTTTTCACTTTCTCTTTTCTTCTCTCTTTTACAGCATGCAGCCAACTGAAGCTATGGCTGCCCCTTAAGAGCTTTGCCTCTTCTTTGGCCAACCACTTTCACAACTTTCACCACCATTCCTCCACCAACTCCACCCCCATTCTCCCCTCCACCTCCTCCTCCATTCCAACAACACAACAAACATAACACCACCACCTCACCACCTTCTTCTCCTCTCTTTCCACAAACAACCCATTCTTACCACCACCTTCTCCACCATTTCCACCACCACCTATACCTCCTTGGCCACCACGAACCACACCAATATCAACTCCTCGGGGGAGCTCTTTCATTCTAGCCAACCCGTCGCTCTCCGAAGCATCGTTTGCAAAACTCCGTTTCCACCATTTCAACTAGAGTTGCACCATCATTGTTTGGGCTTGGGGGCTTTGTCCACCGTCTCCGACCACCTCCGGCCGCCGCCGGCAACCACCGGCCATGGCCGGCTACCACCCCATCATCTTCTCAAGGGCCGCCACCTCCATTGGATTGGGGCCGAGCTCTTCTTCGTCGGTAACATCTCCGATGATTATTCCGGTAATCGTTCACGATTATTCTGGTAATCATTACGGTGACGATTACAACGACAACAACTAACATCACCATCACCTCCATCTCCACTACTTAAACTTCCAACATCACCTTTCCCTTCCTCTCTCCCTCTGTATATTGCTAACGCGGATCTCACTCCCGCGTCCAGGCAATTCCTAACGCGAGTCTTCGCGTTCTTGGCATTTGTATAACGCGGCCTTCGCGTTCTTGCATCGACACGACGCGGAGCTCATGCCCGCGTCTGTGACCTTCTCATGTCAACGCAACGTGGATCCCATTCCCGCGTTTGTGTTCTTCTTGTGTTAACGCGACGTAGAACCCACATCCGCGTCCGCGTTCTCCTCGCGACCTGACTTGAGCACAAATCCCGCGTTTGTGACATCTCCGCAGCGCGTCTCCCGCGTCTGCGATTCCCGCGTCTCTATTCTCTCTCCTCCTTATATTTTAACGCATTGACGCGTTGATTCCCTGGATTCCAGAGCTTGGGATTTCACAGTATTTTCCTGAATTTTAGGCGAGTGTTCTCGCTTTCTCATTGGACTTCCCGCATCGTCGGGTTGACTTGCATAACATTATGTATATATATCGGTGTCCTCGTTTGGTATTGTGATGTCATACTTGTTATATTAACTGTTGACATACACCTGTCTGTATCATACTTTACAACTGATGTGTTATCACCTGACACCAGACATGCTACTACTTGGCAAGACCCCTTGTTATGACATGACTTGCCACCGGACTAATATCAATCTCTTGACATGACTGGTTACCTGTCTAATATCACCATCTTGTCATGCTATCCCTTGACACCCGGCATGATATACTTGACCTGTGATTATCTCATTTACGGGAATACTATACTTGTTATCCTGCATTACATGCAGTGACTTGAATCTTATACTTGTTATCCTGTATTATATATATAGTGACCTGAATCTATAGTACTCATGTACTCCTGAACTCCTGATCATGTCTTGTACCTGCTATTCCCGTAAATTGATAATCACATATTAATTCTAATAAGACAACTTGCACCCGGTTTGGGGGAAACTGATGGGCCCTGATTAATCATGTTTATGGTGGTCTTATCGAGCCGCGCGTGGCCACATACTTGAGGGATCACCCGGCGGCCACCAGGGATTCCGTGGGGTGTGCTGGCACCCCTACTCCTGTTTATTCCTGCCGGGTATGCACACGCCCTAGGCCTATTCTATGGGATCTACGATACTCTATTCCTGTTCGGGCGTAAATAAGTCCCGGTACCTAGCGGTACGTTCCGGCTCAGCACCGGATACTCCTGAACCGTTGTCCCGGGCATGTACGGGGCCCATCCGAAACATGATTCATCGATCTTTATCAGTTTCCAAATAACTTGCTATATAAGTTGTGAGTGGAAGTATGTGGAATGGGACACATACTGAAGCCTGAAACTTAGACGGCTCCAATTATAATAAGATGCTAATATACAATTTGCTGTGCCGTTTTGTAACTCGGGTTGTATGTGCTTGGATTATGGTGACATGGGATAAAGGTATATAGATGAGGGTTTCCTTGTTTGGATTATTCCTTCGAGGTACTAATCTCATGGGGCCGTGACCTAAGCTTGTACAATCGGTTTGCTCGTAATCGGTTTTATTAAGTTTTATCGGTTTTTATCTGTTTTATGTTAGTCTCTTTACCTTCTCTTATCTTATCATACCCTGAGTAGTTCCTTCTTGATATCACTTGTTTATATCTACTTGCTCATGCATGCTTACCTATGCTCGCCACTTGGCATTCGTATCACCACTCGCCTGGGGAGTTCTATCTGACTCCCCTGGATCCTCATGTCCAGGTCATGGAGCTTGGAGCGTGTGGATTCCCCTAGTTGCTGATCAGAGTGGTGTAGCGGTAGCGTGGATCTCCAGCAGACCGCCCAGAGCTCTATTCTTCCAGGCCCCCTGTGCGCCTCTCGAGTTTTCCTTTGTAAACTCGTGAGTGCCTTTTGTACTGTTCATGCTTATATATGTACATATCTTTGTAATTTCGCAATTGCGCATATCAGTGATGTAATATTCATGTAACATTGGATCACCTCTGGTGATAACTTTGTAATTGTACTCATGTGTTAGAATGTATAATGCACCACTTGCTTCCGTACTCTGATTCTTGCCTGTACTGATGCTTAGCGTATATACGTGAGGGTATTTTGGACCTGCGTATATACGTTGCAGTAACGTCTCCGTACCCGCAGGATCGCGGCGTTACATTCCGTCACCTCCATTCAACACCACCTTCCATGGTTACTTCCAATCTCAGCATCACTAACTTTCTAGATGTCAAACTTGACAAGGGAAATTATCTACTATGGCGTTCTCAGTTTCTTCCTCTTCTCAAATTCAATGATCTTGAAGATCTCATCGACGGAATCCCTCCGTGTCCAGTTTGATTTCTTCCTTCTACCGAGAAGGATGCTCAGCCTACCATCAATCTGGAGTACACTCGCTGGATCAAACTTGATCAGATGCTTTTATGCTGGCTTATCTCCTCGCTCACCAAAGTTGTTCTTACTAATGTCATCGAGCTCACCACATCTCGTGATGTGTGGTGCTCTCTAGAGTGAATCTTTGTGTCACCCTCCAGAGCTAGAGTGCAGTAACTCAAATACTAACTGTACACCGTTAAGATTGGCTCCTCTTCTATGTCATAGTATATCCGGTCTATAAAGTCCATCGTGGACACCTGGAGGCAGTAGCTAATGCAGTCACCCACTCCGACCTCGCCTCTACCTTACTCAGAGGTCTCTCTCGAGTATGACTTTTTCGTCACTTCTGTCAATTCATGAGTCGATCATGTACTGTCAGAAGAACTCATCGGCCTCATACTTAGCCAGAAGATTTATTGTGGGCGTGCTATCACTACACCAGACTCCACCGCCCTCATCTTCCCTTCTTCTGCGGTTCATACTGCCTCCCGCACCCAAGCTACCACTCAGCTCCATCTTTTTTTCGTGGTCGCAGACGTGGCCGAGGCAGGGAGTGCGGTCATGGGCATGGACGTTCCTTCCCATCACCACATCAGTCTGCTGGCGGCTGACCTCATGTCAGAGCTGCAATCGTTTTGGTCATTATGCTAATCAGTGATAAATCATTATGATGGTCCTTCTCCTTCCGCTAGCCCAACTGCTCTTCTCCACTCTTATGAGAATAGTCCAGCTGGTCCCAACTGGTATGTTGACTCTGAAGTCACTCATCACCTAACGGCTGGCATGGCGACTCTGGTGATACATTCAGAATATCAAGGACCCGACAGAGTTCGCATAGGCAATGGGAAAGGTTTGCCTATCAGTTCTACTGGTGCTTCTTTATTGTGTTCTCCTGCGTCTTCTTTTTGTCTTAAATCTTTTTACATATTCCTGGCATCACCAAAAATCTTCTATCTGATAATCAATTTACTGCTGATAATAAAGTCTTTCTTGAATTCTATCCTGACTCTTATTTTATCAAGGATCTCTCTACTCGAAAACTCTGCTGCAGGGACAACTTAAAGATGACATGTATGTCTTCTCCTTGGGGAACCATAGTTTCACCGTTTCTCCCAGGCTCTTCTCAGTGAGCGTGCATCTTCCTCGTCTGACATGAGCGCCTAGGTCATCCTTTCACCAAAGTTGTTTCCGGTGTTTTATCTTAGCACCGGCTTTCTTTCTTCACTGACCATGCTGGTACCCCTCTCTGTATCCCCTATCAGCAAAGAAAAAATCACCGTTTCCCTTTTTCGCATCTTTTACGGTTGCTACTGCACGTTTAGAGCTTATTCACTCTAATCTATGGGGTCCGTCTCCTGTGTGCACTGTAAATGGTCATCACTTTTATATTAACTTTATAGATCACTATAGTAAATATGTTTGGCTTTATCCTTTAATTAATAAAGTGATGTTTTCTTTATTTTTCTTGAGTTCAAAATTCATGTAGAAAAAATTCTTGGGCGTTCCATTAAAGCACTCCAAACTGATGGTGGTGCGAGTTCATCAAATTCAAACCTTACTTGTCTTCCCAGGGTATTGATCATCGCATATTATATCCACACACTAGTGCTCAAAACGGCACTTCAGAGAGAAAACACCGCCACCTTATCGAGACCGATCTCACTCTTCTAACCCGATCAAATGTTCCATTATATTACTGGCCTTGTGCTTTTCAAACCATCTCATTTCTCATTAATAGAATGCCCACCCCTGTCCTCCACAATCTCTCTCCCTATCAGAAATTTTTTCATAAAGCACCTGACTACCTTTCCTTACATATTTTTGGTTTTGGTTGTGGTTTCTATCCTCATCTGCGTTCATATCATACTCATAAGTTTGATTTTCGGTCCAATCAATGTGTCTTCTTAGTTTACTCGGCTTCGCATAAAGGTAATCAATGTCAACATGTCCCCTCTGGTCGTATCTATATCTCCCGGGATGTTGTATTCGATGAGTCCTCCTTTCCCTTCCAGTCCCCTCTGTCCTCTCTCTCTCTCTTCTCCTTCTCACACGCCCTTACTACTGATCTCCATCTCCACGTCTCTGTTACTTTTATTGTTCCAGTCTCATCTTCTCCTATGGGCCTCACCATTAACTCTTCTCCTCCATCACCGCCACCTCCCTCACATACTCCTTCTCCACCACTTCCACCAGCGCCCGTCGATAAGTTCGATCGTCCTCATCATCGGTCTCTCCCAGTCACCCTCCTACCAGGACCCACCATATAATCACCAGAACACAGGATAACATCAAAACACCAAAGTTTGGCTAGCCACCCAGTATCCCATGCCTACCTGTCTCATGGCCGACTTGGCCACCTCTCCCGTCGAACTCACATGTTTCACGCGAGCTTCTAAAGATCTCAAGTGGCGCAAAGAAATGGACACTGAGATGAATGCCTTGCTTAAGAACAAAACCTGGTCTCTTGTGTCGTATCACCCTACCATGAACCTGATTGGCTGCAAATGGGTTTTTAAGGTAAAACATAACTTGGTGGTTCTGTTAACAGGTATAAGGCCCGCCTGGTGGCCAAGAATTTTCATCAACAATCAGGATTAGACTATGGTGAAACATTCAGTCCGGTCATCAAACCGACCATTGTCCGTACCATGTGCAGTCTAGCCGTCTCCAAGGGCTGGTCTATTCGATAGTTAGATGTGAATAATGCATTTTTGCAGGGTTTTCTTACTTAGACCGTCTACATGGAACAACCATCGGGGTTCATCGATCCCGTTCGTCTCAATCATGTATCTCAATCATGCATGCAAGCTTCACCGCAGTATCTATGGCCTCAAACGGGCTCCGTGGCCCTGGTTTTCTCGTCTCAATAGTTATCTAGTCACAATGGTCTTTGTGGGCTCCAAGTCTGACACGTCCCTCTTCCTCCGACGGGTCAGGACAGATCTTCTTCTGGTTCTTATTTATGTGGACAACATCATCATCACAGGTAATGACTCATGGGCTGTCACTCGTCTTATTCTTGAACTAGGTCGGAGTTTTAATTAAAAGATCTCGGCCCACTGCACTATTTCTTGGGCGTGAAGTGTCACCGTACACTCTTAGGTTTCTTTCTCTCTCAATAGAAGTACATTCGTGACTTGCTTCTCCGGCTCAAGATGGATGGTATCAAGCCCGTCAACTCGCCTATGGCTACTTCCTGTAAGCTCTCAAAAGTTGTTGGCAAACCTCTCTCTGACCATTTTGTCTATTGAAGTACGGTTAAGGCTCTACAATACCTAAGCTTTACTAGACCTGATATTACTTTCTTGGTGAACAAGTCGCTCAGTTCATGTAAGCCTTAACGATGAGCATTGGAGCACTGTAAAAATAGATCCTCCGTTACCTCAAATTTACCATTCAGCATGGCTTTTTTCTCTGACGTCATTCTTCTGTACAGGTTACTGCTTACACTGATGTAGATTGGGAGGGGTCGATCGATGATTGAAAATCCACCAGTGGCTATTGTGTCTTTCTTGGTACAAATCTCATTTCTTGAAACTCGAAGAAGCAGTGCACTGTGGCACAATCCAGCACTGAGACAGAGTATAGAGGCTTGGCCAACGCTGCAACAGAGGTCGTTTGGTTGCAGTCATTACTTTGTGAGCTTAAACTTCCACGATCTCACCCAATAGTTCTCTGTGACAATCTCGGTGCAATATATCTCTCAGTCAATCTTATCCGTCAAAATTCATTTTGTGCGGGACTATGTCGCCAATGGAGTCCTGGTGTTTTCCATTGATTTGCAAAGGGGAAAACTTACAAAAAAGAAAAGGGTCGAGGAGCTAAATTACAAGTAACACAAAAGATTACAAGTAGATCTCCTCGGAGATTCTGGAGAAGTGTGCCGGTAGGAGTCTGGTCAGCGCGCGACCACTTTGTCCCTTTGACGATGCGAGCGATGAGATTCCCTTCTCGCCTGGTTCGGAGAATCGGAGAACAGAAGGTTGGTAGAACCCTCTTGTTGCTTCTTAAAACCGTCTTCGCCTAGGAATTCCTTCTCGCCTGGTTCCGGAGATTCCTTGAGAAGAAGGTATTAGGGTATCGGCACCTTGATTAGAGAAGTGATTCTCTGAAGTCTCTGAATTTTTGGAAGCAAGAGAATAGATCTCTGTTCAGCCTCTCTATGCGCACGGTCGTGAAGAAGTCCTCTCGTGCAGGGGTCTCTCTTGCGTGTGGTCGTCCTTTCTTGTGCCCCTGGTGGGCTATTTATAGGGAGAGTAAGGGTATAATTGTCCCTTGAAAATATAGAAACAGATTAAATCAAATCTGTTTAAATCTGAAAAGTAGCCTTGCTGCGAGGCTAGAATCAGCTTTTGCGAAGCTAGAAGTAGCAGGTCGGTTGATCCTCTTGATCTGTTTTGATCCTTTCCATATAGTTGGAAGATCTCCCTTGATCCTCTTACTCGTTTTAGGAGAGTCAAGAGATTATGGCAATCAACTGCCAAATTTGATCTCAGATTTGATCTTGATTGGATTTGATCTCAATCCTGATTAGATTTGATCTCATCTGGAGATTTAATTGGTCAAAGGTTGACCATAACGGACCCGCAGCGGAGCTGCCCGCGTTGAGCTCACAACGGAGCTGGAAGGCGCATGTTGCGAAGTCAGAAGACAGCTCTTCAGCGGAGCTAGATATCGTCTGTGGCGAAGCTACCGAACATCCTTCTGCTTCAAGCGAAGCTAACTCTCTGCGGAGTTAACTGAGCACTTCAGGCGAAGTTATAGGTTAGCTTCCTGACGGAGCTGTGAATGGCTTCAAGGCAAAGTTAGGTGATCTTAGCCTCTCATGCGAGGCTATCCCTTTGGGCTCATGTGATGCTAAGTGTTAGCATCTTAGACCTGCTGAGGTCTGTTAGAGACAATCCGGGCTCACTGTCTGCTTCACTGGATAGTAGAGTCCAAGTTGCAGCTTTGTCCCTTGGGGATGAATGAAAACTGGTCGTCAGCTTATCTGTCACTTGTCTTTTGTAAATGTCAATAAGTACAGAACTGGTCATCAGGTTGTCTATCGCTTGTCTTTGTAAATGTCAACAAGTTTAGACATTGTTCAGACCAATCAGCCTATCTTTCATTTGTCTTTTGTAAATGTCAACAAGTTTAGACATTGTTCAGGCCAGTAAGAATCTTGTCTTTTTTAAAGTGTCAACACCTGGATGTTCGGTTTGTGAGCATTAAAGACCAACTTGCAGACATCCTTAGTAAGCCTTTGAGCTCATTAAGATTTTCTATGCTGAAAAACAAGCTCTCGGTTCTTTCGAAACCCGCTTCGCTTGCGCGGGGAGGGGGGTGTTAGAGATATCAGTGACACACATAACTCATGTGAAACATGTGATCAATATAAAAGACGCCCTTCAAGAAATCAACCAGATCCTAAAATCTCTCCATAAAGACAAGAACACGTGGGACTCATGCACCATGTGTTTCTCATTTTCTCTCTCAGTCAATGTTTCCTATTATTTATCTAAATCAGTGTAAACATGTGATCAATATGTGTATATAAACAATCAAGAATCATAACTAGTGACTTGTCATTGCACAAATAATTATACTTCTCCTTTTTTATCTCCTTAAAATCTTTCATATTTTGTACCAACAACAATGAATACAAATAAAGAATCACAAGTGACAAACTTTGGATACAGTTAGCAAAGCTAACTTGCATCTAAAATTTGGGTACTTCAGGCTGAAGTGAAGGTGACCTGTCAAATGTCTTACAAGGAGGAGGCAGAAATTACTTTAGATTCAAGCTGACGTACGTCCTAAATTGACTCAGACTATGTGCTAGCTCTCTCTCACTTCACATGTGCAAAGCCCAGGAGAGCGTCAGCACTCTACGGCTGCCAGTGCCGCTCATTGAAGGTCTTGATCTGTCGTAAATGCAGAAATCTTTTAGGCGTGGGAAAAATAAAAAAAGATTAAAATACAATTCAGTGTAAGCATAAGAAAATAAAATAAGAAAAATATAAGAGATAGATGAAGACTTAAACCTATGACATTCAATAACTTATAACAAAACCTTACCACTTGAGTTAGGTATTAAATATGTTTATATTTATAAGCATCAGACTTTTAAACTAAACAAATATTATGTAAAAAAGTTAAATTACAATACATGCTTTATAAGTTTTTTGTAAAATTCAGTATGAGCAGCTATCTACACTGGACTCTGTACAGATTCTCCGCAGATCTTGATGGAATACATATATCATGATGGACAAATCCTTGACATGTAAACTAGCTCTTGTCATCATCCTAACTCTTGAAGGGCCATTTATGGCCAGGATGTAGAGTGAACTCGGACAATCTCTTCGGAAAATAAACAAGTAAAATCTTCTGTAGATGTGGTTACAGATTTCTTTGGGGCCTTAATTATGTCATTTAATTTTCCCCACATATAACTAAGCAGTTGTCATTTGTAATGACTAATATAGTAATACTCCTTTTCTTTCAATTGGAAAGAAGCTAATGTTGGCATTTCAAATGTCATAAGCTCTTGAAGCACCAACTTATGCCCTTTGGCAAGATGATGTTGTTTCTTTTTTCGCAGTGGATGGTAATCTTTTTAAATCATATCAGTCCACTGATTTGGGATAGTTGTGTTTTGGAAGAGGAGTGAGCGTAGAAGTATATGTGGTTAGTTACGTTGAGATTGAATCACAATCATTCAAGAAATAATGTGCGGACATCACATAGAGAAAATGTATACTGATGAAAGGATATGGATTTAAAAATCAGATGTTGTCCATAGATTGAAGGTGTTGGTTTTTTTCCCCTCTTTTTCATTCTTTTCTTTTATTTGGGAAAGAAATATCCTTCCATGGTATTTAGATTACTTAAATATAGTTCTTCTCTCTTTAGATGCCTTCTGTTTTTTAAAATTGAAGAGGAAAAGATAATTAGTTCTTTTCTCATATATACACAATAGTATGCAAGTTGAATTTTGCTAATGGGAGTTTTGAACATTTTTCTCCTCGAAGTTCGTTGTATCTATAGAATTAGAACGGTTGGAGTACATGGCTGAAATGATTGTTTTGGATCTTTCTTCTTTTTATTTTTATTTTTATTTGGTATATAAAGTTGTAAAAGGCAGAGGAAGAACATACTTTACATTTTCCTATACGCAACACAGGTATGCGTAATTTTTCCAAACATGTCATATAAGGGATGATATTATCTTAGAAAAATAGTAAATGGACTAATTTTCATGGACTAAAATCAAGTAGAGTGAAATAATATACACCAACCACTCATATATTGCAAAGAGATTATTTATTAGATAGGGTGTTGTGCTCGGAGACAACAACCCTTAGAGGATCCAACCTGATCTCAATCACCAAGAACAATGAAAAACACTAGAAGAACAACCAATCACAAAAACCAGATCTAACGAGGTTCGGCCAACCTGCCTACGTCCTCGGGGCAATTCACGGAGAGAGTTTTTTTATGGAAGATGGATTACAATAGCTCTAGATCTCTATCAACACAAGAGAGTCCGCAGCTATACTTTGTCTAAGCACTAAACCCTAGAAAATTACAACCAGGGCTTAAATACATAACTTCCCGAAACAACAGATTTCGCCCAAAACCCGACTGTCGGTCGACCGGACCGGTCGACCGACTCCCTCTTCCGGTCGACCGAGCCGGTCGACCGAAACAAACAGAGAGTTGGGTTGCTTACAGAGACCCTTTTCGGTCGACCGGTCCGGTCGACCGAAGCAACCAGTCGACCGGTCCGGTCGACCGATGCAACCTGGGAGCAAACCTGTGCACTTCGTGCACGTCGGTCGACCGGTCCGGTCGACCGACCTCTGAATTTTCTGCTGCTGCTTCTTTTCCTGCCTGCTGTTCCGTCGCCTTCGTCGTAGACTCCTTGGCAGTCTTCAACAGCACCTGGCATGACTTCACTTCCTCTACTGTACTCTCTCCTCCAACAATCTCCACCTCGGTGAAGATTGTTAAATCTGAGCCGAACACCGACTCGAAAGCGACTGCACCAATCTGGTTGCCTACGTACCCCTTGCCCAAGGGATCAAGTCATCCGTAGTTCATCCAAATGAGCTTCGACAAGCTCACTTCACCTGAAGGATCTGGAGCAAGTCTTTGCAGTGTGCAAACTTTACTCCCGACACCACCTTTGTAAGCATATCGGCCGGATTCTCCGAAGTATGAATCTTCAATAAATTTATGTCATCTTCCTCCAGAATCTCCCGAACAAAGTGATACCTGACATCGATGTGCTTCGTCCTTGCGTGGTAGACTTGGTTCCTTGCCAAATAAATGGCACTCATACTGTCACAGTGTATCTTCAAGATCTCCTGTTCCACTCCCAAGTCATCTAACAATCCCTGAAGCCAAATCGCCTCCTTCATGGCCTCGGTCAAGGCCATATACTCAGCCTCTGTAGTCGACAACGCAACTGTGGACTGAAGTGTGGAGCGCCAACTCACCGGTGCCTGTGAGAATGTGAATACATACCCCGTCGTCGACCGGCGTTGTCAAGATCACCTGCATAGTCCGAATCCACGTACCCTATGCATTCTTGCTTCCCAGTGTTGTCCTTCTCAAACACGAGGCCTACATCAACAGTACCCTTGATGTATCTCAGGATCCACTTCACTGCTTCCCAATGACCCTGACCTGGATCATGCATATATCTGCTAACCATGGAAACTGCCTGTGATAGATCCGGCCTTGTACACACCATTGCATACATCAAGCTTCCCACTGCATTGGCATATGGTACATGAGTCATATGCTCACGCTCCTGAACACTCCTTGGAGACATCTTCGCTGACAACTTGAAGTGTGGCGCCATTGGTGTACTTACAGTCTTTGTATCTTTCCCGATATTAAATCTCTGCAGTACCTTCTCCAGATAGCCCTTCTGAGTCAAGCTAATCCTGCCAGCTTCCCTGTCCCTTGTGATCTCCATACCCAATACTTTCCTTGCTTCTCCCAGGTCCTTCATCTCGAACTCAGACGATAAAGTCCTCTTCAGAGAATCAATTGCAGATCTTGACCTAGAAGCAATTAGCATATCATCTACGTAAAGTAGTAGATAGACATACTCACCAGATGGTAACTTGTTGTAGTACACACATGGATCATAATGACTTCTTGTGTACCTCTTCTTCCTGATGAAGCTGTCAAATCGCTTGTACCATTGTCTTGGAGACTGCTTCAAACCGTACAGTGATTTCTTCAGCTTGCATACCAACTCCTCTTTCCTGCAGTTTTGTAGCCTGTGGGCTGAGTCATGTAGATCTCCTCCTCAAGATCGCCGTGGAGAAAGGCGGTCTTCACATCAAGTTGGTCAAGTCCAACTCGTTCTGTGCCACCAAGGCCAATAGGATCCGAATAGACGAGTGTTTTACAACTGGGGAGAACACCTCGTTATAGTCGATCCCTTCTCTCTGTGCGTAGCCTTTAGCCACCAGCCTTGCCTTGTAGCGCACTTTGTCTTCTTGGAGTGATCCCTGCTTCTTAGCAAATACCCACTTACACCCTATGGCTTTCTTCCCCTTGGGCAACTTGGTCAGTTCCCATGTGTTGTTCTTATAAAGAGACTGCATCTCTTCATTCATGGCCCCTTCCATAACTCAGCTTCTGAACTGATTTCAGTTTCCCTGAAAGTAGATGGAATGGCCTCTTCAACAACTGGAAGTGCATGTGCAATCACCATGTCTGTAGTGAGCCAGCCAGGTTTCCTGGCATTCCTCCTTGGTCTTCCAACTGCAGTGGGATCTGGAACCGTATCCATAACCTGTTCCTGATCTTCTTCAACAACCTCAGCATCTTCTTCTGCAACTTGATCACCTCCCTGTGTCACCTCAGGAATGATCCTCACAGATACTGAGTCTTCTAGAGATGGTGGATCTGCATCACTCTCCACCTGCTGCAATAGCTCCTTGGTCTTCTTAGTCTCCACCTGCTGAGAGACTGTAGGCTTCATCATCGAGGCCTCATCAAAAGTGACATCTCTGCTGATTATGAATTTGTTGTCCTGTTGGTCCCAGATCTTGAACCCCTTGGTTCCTTTCTTGAAGCCAACAAACACACCTTTCTTCGCTCTCGGATCCAATTTGTCTTCTTTTACGTGATAGTAGGCTGGACATCCAAATATCCTGAGCACATCATAATCTCCTGCAGCTTTACCAGACCAAGCTTCAAGGGGGGTCTTCCCTCCTATTGCAGATGACGGCAACCTATTGACGAGATGGCATGCATACCCCAAAGCTTCAGCCCAGAACTTCTTTGGTAATCCTGCATTTGACAATATGCACCGAACCTTCTCTAGCAAAGTTCGGTTCATTCTTTCAGCCACCCCATTCTGTTGCGGAGTTTCCCTCACTGTGAAGTGTCTCTCTATGCCCTCATCAAGACATAGCTTCTGGAAAGGGTCTGACTTGTACTCTCCTCCGTTGTCAGAACGAAGGACCTTGACTTTTCTTCCCGTACTCCTTTCCTGATTAACCTTCCACTTCACAAACAATTCTAGGACTTCATCCTTGTGTCGCATGGTGTACACCCAGCACCGCCTAGAATAATCATCGATAAACGACACAAGTAATGGGTTCCCCCTATTGATGCAGTCTTTGTGGGTCCCCATACATCCGTGTGAACATAATCAAGAATGCCTTCGGTGCAGTGTGAAGCTGTACCAAACTTCACCTTCGTCTTCTTGCCTATGATGCAATGTTCACACAGATCCAGTTTGCAGGTCTCTGCACCCTTCAGTAGCCCTTTCCTCACAAGAGCTTGCATAGATTTCTCCCCTGCATGTCCCAGCCTCATGTGCCATAGCCGGGTTTGATCTTCCTTCTGACTGGTCGAAGCTGCCACCTGCCCTGTCACTGTACTACCCTTCAAGTAATACAAATTGTTCCTGCGGTTGGCCTTCAACACCACCATTGAGCCCTTCGTCATTTTAAGAACACCCTCTTTAATAGACACACCGAGCCCCAATGATTCCAAAGCACCCACTGAGATCAAGTTCCTTTTCAGCTGAGGGACATATCTCACTTCCTTCAGCTCCCTTACCATCCCGTCGAACATCCTGATAGGAATTGTGCCTACACCCTCCATGATGCATGGATGATCATCGCCCATGACGACCGAACATCCCTCCAGCTTCTCAAGACTAGTAAACCAATCTCGATTAGGGCATACATGATATGTAGCACCTGTGTCCAGGATCCACTCGTTTTCCCCCGAGTACCCTACAACAGGAGTAGTAACTGAAAACGAGAATACCGAAGAATCTGAATCTGAATCCTCTGCCTGTGATTTACTGCTAGCAGCCTTTGTCACTCTTGCCAGATTTGTCTCAGATTTTGATTCCTTCTTCTTCCCCTTGTACTTTGGACAGTCAACTTTCCAGTGCCCAAACTCTTTGCAATACATGCACTGGTCTTTCTTAAGATCCCTTAAGCCCGGTCTTGACTTCGATCTTCCTCTCACCTCCTTGCCTTTCCTTGATGAGCTCCTGCTTCTTACCTCCAAAGCCTCTGCTGATGAACTAGATCTCCCAGAATGTTCTCATTCTTCTTTTCTCATAACTCATCAGTGCTGACGATATCTCATCATAGTCTAAGGTTTGCCTTCCATTTAGGAATGTCATTGTAAATATCTCATACTCCTCCGGTGGAAGAGAGTTCAGGAGAACGACTGACTTGTCTTCCTCACTTATAATGGCATCCACATTTAGCAAATCCGTAAGAAGCTTTGTAAACCTGTTTAGGTGCTCATTTACTGTGCTTCCCCTCTGCATCCTGAACAAATACAGCTTGCTCTTAAGCTGCAGCCTTGACTCCACGCTCTTTGTCAGGTACTTCTTCTCGAGGGTATTCCACATATCCTTGCTGACTTCTCATGTTGAACAGAATATTTAATATCTTGTGACAAACATGAGCGAATCAGGCCACATGCCGACCTGTTCATTTTTGCCCACTCATCATCAGTAGTAGTGTCCTTCTTCTTCTCCAAAAGGATTGTGTCCTCGAGGTTCTGTGCATTCAATGCATCCATAACCTCACACCTCCACATCCCGAAATTGTTAGTTCCATTGAACTTAACAACATCAATCCTGGAGTTGTTCATTGTTTTAACAGACTTAGATTCCTCTGCCATTGAGATCCTTTCCTTGACCCTCTAACTATGCGGAAGATCAAATACTTGCAAAATAGATCTATTTCTGAGATAAAAAAGGTGATTTTTACCTCTACCTTGAAACCCTAGCTTGAGTTTCTCACCAGATCTATTCCAACCCTGATTCAACGAGCCCTCCCTGCGTCCACCTGAGATCGACACACGATCTCCTTGAACACCAATGCCTCTGACCTGAGATCGACACACGATCTCCACCTGATCAGTTCTGGAGCCCTTCGAATCTTCAGAATATCCCAAGCGTAACCTGGAGCTCTGATACCACTTGTTGTGCTCAGAGACAACAACCCTTAGAGGATCCAACCTGATCTCAATCACCAAGAACAATGAAAAAACACTAGAAGAACAACCAATCACAAAAACCAGATCTAACGAGGTTCGGCCAACCTGCCTACGTCCTCGGGGCAATTCACGGAGAGAGTTTTCTTTATGGAAGATGGATTACAATAGCTCTAGATCTCTATCAACACAAGAGAGTCCGCAGCTATACTTTGTCTAAGCACTAAACCCTAGAAAATTACAACCAGGGCTTAAATACATAACTTCCCGAAACAACAGATTTCGCCCAAAATCCGACTGTCGGTCGACCGGACCGGTCGACCGACTCCCTCTCCGGTCGACCGAGCCGGTCGACCGAAACAAACAGAGAGTTGGGTTGCTTACAGAGACCCTTTCGGTCGACCGGTCCGGTCGACCGAAGCAACCAGTCGACCGGTCCGGTCGACCGATGCAACCTGGGAGCAAACCTGTGCACTTCGTGCACGTCGGTCGACCGGTCCGGTCGACCGACCTCTGAATTTTCTGCTGCTGCTTCTTTTCCTGCCTGCTGTTCCGTCGCCTTTCGTCGTAGACTCCTTGGCAGTCTTCAACAGCACCTGGCATGACTTCACTTCCTCTACTGTACTCTCTCCTCCAACATAGGGCTCAACATATTACTTTGATCCGAGTCCATTGTTGCCAAAATATGTAGTATGAATGACGAGACTCATCATCGTAGGGTCTGTTTGGTTGTCGTAATTGATCGTAATTCGTAAGTCGTAATTGATAAAATGTTTTACAATTGTAAATGAGTTACATGCATGTAAGTTTTATGGTGTTTGGTTAGTAATATAAAGTTGTAAGTGGGGAAGTGTATTGTATTTTTACGGTGTTTGGTTGTCGTAATGTGTAAGTCATAAGTAAAAAAGTTGACAAAAAATTAACTATTTAGTGATTTAAAAAGTTTTAATATTGCAAATAAATATTAAAAATACTAAATATTAAAAAAATTTAATATTAACATAAAAAAATGATACAAATTTGCATGACCACAAAATTAACTGTAACTGGGCTGTAAGTGGTGGTAACTGGATTGCAAATGAGTGGTAGTTGAGTTGCGTAACTCTTTTATGAATTACGGTCCAAACAAACACCGTACCGTAGTTGTAATTGGGTTGTAAGTCATTTATGAATTACAGACTTTTACGTCTTTTATGACGAAACAAACAGCCCCTTAATAGGACTTGAATTGTAAAAAATCTAATCTCTCTCTTCAGTCAGTCTTAGGAACATAAGCATCTCATCAAATCTAGTAAATCCTTGTCTCTTTATCTTTGTGTGATTGGTGATGCATCTGAGGTTGTGTTCTTTGCTTGTTTTCAGGTCCTACATACAAAAGTAAGGAAAACACAAGAACGATTGATTCGATCTATGTCTCTATTATTGATCTTGTCATAAATTTCAAGATGCAACTGTTTTGTCAATGTGAAAAAGACATAAAGGCCGTTTAAATTACCTTTGATGTTGAAGTCCAGCTGTGAGTTATTACTTTGTTACCATCACAGTGTGATCTACAAAATTAACGTGTATAACACTTAATGTTGTTCTGAAGCGTCCTTTACAAGTCGTTGCCTCACTAAATCAAAATAATACAACAAACTTGAAGCCCCTGAGATTGATCTCATGTGGTAAGGAGGAATGGGATTCAATCAGAATCCAGCTTTAGAAAAATAAAACATTACTCAGAAAAATATTTACCGCATGTTCTGCATGTTCTGATGGAAAGAAGAACTTATAATTAACTTTCTGAAAATTTCTCAAACACGAAATCTTTCAAAAGGAGTACTAGCCCTCGCAAAGACATTTTATGATGAAAAAAATCATATTTTCAAGTCATAACTCTAACCCATATTTCATTATTCATTTGGAAAGGACATAAAATATTATATCCTGATACTAGTACAGAAATAATATAAAATGTCTTCCTTTTCGCGTAGATTCTAACTGTACCCAATGCGAAACAAAATACGGTGACAATTTTGTAAATAAAATGGGTATTTAATGCTACCTTGTTTTTCGATTAAAAAAAACATTCCAAGCCGGGTCTTTAAGTAACCAACGTGTAATACAATTTTTCGCGTCGGTTCCGTAAATAACCGACGTTAAAAGTTTATTAATTTTTTAAATATAAAATAAACATATTATATTATACATTTAGCGTCAGTTTTTTATATAATCGACACGTAATCTTATATATTCTGCGGCAGTTTTTGTCTGAAACTGACGCGAAAAATTTATTAGCGTTGGTTCTTATTAAGAACCGATGCGAAATATTATTTCGAAAATCGCGCGGCGATATTTTTACCCTAATCCTGCCCTCTTTGGTGTACTTCTTTTCATCTTCTCTCAACCTCTCTACCCTCAAACTTTAATGTTGTTCATCTTCTTGGGTACGGAGGCGGTAGAGGTGGCGATGTCATCACTGGGCCAGTGATTCTTCATCCAGGGTGACATCTTCTATTGGCGGTGAACTTGATCTCCACCATCCTTCTTTTCTTCTTCTTTTTTTTACCTATTGATGTTGGTGGTGGGGGTGTGTATGTGTATGTGTGGTGGTTATGCTAGAATAGTTTGCCACTGAGATGGTAAAGTTGACGAGGCAGTCGGCGAGCAAGGAGGTTAGGGATTTGCTAGAGTATGGAGGTGTTGGAGGAGAGAGTACAGTAGAGGAGATGAGGTCATGCCAGGTGCTGTTGAAGACTGCCAAGGATTTTACGACGAAAGGCGAAGGAACAGCGGGCAGGAAAAGCAGCAGCAGCAGAAAAAGACAGAGGTCGGTCGACCGGTCCGGTCGACCGACGTGCACAATGTGCACAGGATTTGAGCGGTCGACCGGACCGGTCGACCAGAGAAGCTGTCTGCAGGAAACCCAACTCTCGGTTTGTTTCGGTCGACCGGTCCGGTCGACCGTGAGAGGGAGTCGGTCGACCGGACCGGTCGACCGATAGTCGGATCTGGGCGAAAACTGCTGTTTCGGGAAGTTATGTATTTAAGCTCTAATTGTAATTTTTAGGGTTAGAAGTGCCTACAGAAAGAAAAGCTGCGGACTCTCTTGTACTCTAAGAGATCCAGAGCTATTGTAATCATCTTCCTAATTGAAATCTCTCTCCGTGGATTGCCCCGAGGACGTAGGCAAGTTGGCCGAACCTCGTTAGATCTGTTGTTTGCGATTGGGTTTGTTCTTCTTGTTTTTGATTTCATTGTTCTGAGATTGAGATCTAGGGATTCTCTGTTGGTTTGTTGTTGTGATTGTCTGCGCGCACAACAAGTGGTATCAGAGCTTCAGGCTACGCTTGGGATTCTGAGGATTCGAAGGGCTCCAGATCTGATCAGGTGGAGATCGTGTGTCGATCTCAGGTCAGAGGTATTGGTGTTCAAGGAGATCGTGTGTCGTTCTCAGGAGGACACAAGGAGGGCTTGTTGAATCAGTGATTGGAGTAGATCCGGTGAGAAACTCGATCTAGGGTTTCAAGAGGCAGGTAAAAAAAAATCTCTTTTTTATCTGAGTAAAGATCTATTTTCAATTGGATTATTCTTCCGCATAAATAGAGAATCAAAAGAAGACCTCAATGGCAGAAGAAACTACTTCCGTTAAAACAATGAATCACTCAAGGATCGAAGTTGTCAAGTTCAATGGAACTAATAATTTCGGGATGTGGAGGTGTGAGGTCATGGATGCATTGAATGCACAGAACCTCGAGGACACGCTCCTATTAGAGAGGAAGAAGACCACTACTACTGAGGAAGAGTGGGCAAAGATGAATAGGTCGGCATGTGGCTTGATACGTTCATGCTTGTCACAAGACATCAAATATCTTGTACAACATGAGACGTCAGCGAAGAAACTGTGGAATACTCTTGAGAAGAAATACCTGACAAAGAGTGTGGAGTCTAGGTTGCAACTTAAGAGTAAGCTGTATCAGTTCAGGATGCAGAGGGGAAGCACAGTAAACGAGCACATCAACCGATATACGAAGCTTCTTACAGACTTGCTAAATGTGGATGTCACTGTAAGTGAGGAAGACAAGTCAGTTATTCTCCTGAACTCACTCCCACCGGAGGAGTATGAGACATTCACTATGACATTCATAAATGGAAGGCAAACCTTAGTTTATGATGAAGTGTCGTCAGCACTGATGAGTTATGAGACAAGGAAGAATGAGAGACATTCAGGTCGGTCTAGTTCATCAGCGGAAGCTTTGGAAGTAAGAGGCAGGAATTCATCGAGGAAAGGCAAGGAGGTGAGAGGAAGATCGAAGTCTAGGTCGGGCTTCAGGATCTTAAGAAAAATCAGTGCATGTTCTACAAAGAGATTGGGCACTGGAAGGTTGACTGTCCAAAGTACAAGGGGAAGAAGAAGGAATCAAAGTCTGAGGCAAATCTGGCAAGGGTGACAAAAGCTACAAGCGGTAAATCACAGACAGATGGAGCAGATTCAGATTCTTCAGAGTTCTCTTTTTCAGTGACTACTCCTGTTGTAGGTTACTCGGTAGATAAAGAGTGGATCCTGGACACAGGTGCTACATATCATGTATGCCCTAATCGAGATTGGTTTACCAGTCTTGAGAAGTTGGAGGGGTGTTCGGTCGTCATGGGCGACGATCATCCATGCATCATGGAGGGTGTAGGCACTATTCCGATCAGGATGTTTGACGGGATGGTGAGGGAGCTGAAAGAAGTGAGATATGTACCTCAGCTGAAGAGGAACTTGATCTCTGTGGGTGCTTTGGAATCATTGGGGCTCAGTGTGTCTATTAAAGAAGGTGTTCTTAAAATGACAAAGGGCTCAATGGTGGTGTTGAAGGCCGACCGCCGGAACAATTTGTATTACTTGAAGGGTAGTACAGTGACAGGGCAGGTGGCAGCTTCTACCAGTCAGAAGGAAGATCTAACCCGGCTATGGCACATGAGGCTGGGACATGCAGGGGAGAAATCGATGCAAGCTCTTGTGAGGAAAGGGCTGCTGAAGGGTGCAGAGACCTGCAAATTGGATCTGTGTGAACATTGCATCATCGGCAAGAAGACGAAGGTGAAGTTTGGTACAGCTTCACACTGCACCGAAGGCATTCTTGATTATGTTCACACAGATGTATGGGGACCCACCAAGACTGCATCAATTGGGGGAAACCACTATTTTGTGTCGTTCATTGATGATTATTCTAGGCGGTGCTGGGTGTACACCATGCGACACAAGAATGAAGTCCTAGAATTGTTTGTGAAGTGGAAGGTTAATCAGGAAAGGAGTACGGGAAGAAAAGTCAAGGTCCTTCGTTCTGACAACGGAGGAGAGTACAAGTCAGACCCTTTCCAGAAGCTATGTCTTGATGAGGGCATAGAGAGGCACTTCACAGTGAGGGAAACTCCGCAACAGAATGGGGTGGCTGAAAGAATGAACCGTACTTTGCTAGAGAAGGTTCGGTGCATATTGTCCAATGCAGGATTACCAAAGAAGTTCTGGGCTGAAGCTTTGGGGTATGCATGCCATCTCGTCAATAGGTTGCCGTCATCTGTAATAGGAGGGAAGACCCCTCTTGAAGCTTGGTCGGGTAAAGCTGCTGATGATTATGATGTGCTCCGGATATTTGGATGTCCAGCCTACTATTATGTCAGAGAAGACAAATAGATCCGAGAGCGAAGAAAGGAGTGTTTGTTGGCTTCAAGAAAGGAACCAAGGGGTTCAAAATCTGGGACCAACAGGACAACAAGTTCATAATCAGCAGGGATGTCACATTTGATGAGGCCTCTATGATGAAGCCTACGGTCTCTCAGCAGGTGGATACCAACAAGACCAAGGAGCTATTACAGCAGGTGGAGAGTGATGCAAATCCACCATCTCTAGAGGACACAGTGTCAGTAAAGATCATCCCTGAGGTGACACAGGGAGGTGATCAAGTTGCAGAAGAAGATGCTGAAGTTGTTGAAGAGGATCAGGAGCAGGTCATGGGTACTGTTCCAGATACTACTGCAGTTGGAAGACCACGAAGGAATACTAGGAGACCTGGCTGGCTCACTACAGACATGGTGATTGCTTATGCACTTTCAGTTGTTGAAGAGGCCATTCCATCTACTTTCAGGGAAGCTGAAATCAGTTCAGAAGCTGAGTTATGGAAAGGGCTATGAATGAAGAGATGCAGTCGCTTTATAAGAACAACACATGGGAACTGACCAAGTTGCCCAAGGGGAAGAAAGCCATAGGGTGTAAGTGGGTATTTGCTAAGAAGCAGGGATCACTCCAAGAAGATAAAGTGCGCTACAAGGCAAGGCTGGTGGCTAAAGGCTACGCACAGAGAGAAGGGATCGACTACAACGAAGTGTTCTCCCCAGTTGTTAAACACTCGTCTATTCGGATCCTATTAGCCTTGGTGGCGCAGAACGAGTTGGACCTTGACCAACTTGATGTGAAGACCGCCTTTCTCCACGGCGATCTTGAGGAGGAGATCTACATGACTCAGCCCACAGGTTACAAAACTGCAGGGAAAGAGGAGTTGGTATGTAAGCTGAAGAAATCGCTGTACGGTTTGAAGCAGTCTCCAAGACAATGGTACAAGCGATTTGACAGCTTCATCAGGAAGAAGAAGTACACAAGAAGCCATTTCGATCCATGTGTGTACTACAACAAGTTACCATCGGGTGAGTATATCTATCTACTACTTTACGTAGATGATATGCTAATTGCTTCTAGGTCAAGATCTGCAATTGATTCTCTAAAGAAGACTTTATCGTCCGAGTTCGAGATGAAGGACCTGGGGGAAGCAAGGAAAGTATTGGGTATGGAGATCAAAAGGGACAGGGAAGCTGACAGAATAAGCTTGACTCAGAAAGGCTATCTGGAGAAGGTACTGCAAAGGTTTAATATCGGGAAAGATACTAAGACTGTTAGTACACCAATGGCGCCGCATTTCAAGTTGTCAGCGAAGATGTCTCCAAGGAGTATTCAGGAGCGTGAGCATATGACTCATGTTCCGTATGCCAATGTTGTGGGTAGCTTGATGTATGCGATGGTGTGTACAAGGCCGGATCTTTCACAGGCAGTCTCTATGGTAAGCAGATACATGCATGATCCTGGACTGGGTCATTGGGAAGCCGTGAAGTGGATCCTTAGGTACATCAAGGGAACTGTTGATGTAGGCCTAGTGTTCGAGAAGGACGACACCGGAAAGCAAGAGTGCATAGGGTATGTCGATTTGGACTATGCAGGTGACCTCGACAAACGTCGGTCGACTACGGGGTATGTATTCACATTCTCACAGGCACCGGTGAGTTGGCGCTCCACACTTCAGTCCACAGTTGCGTTGTCGATTACAGAGGCGGAGTATATGGCCTTGACCGAGGCCATGAAGGAGGCGATTTGGCTTCAGGGTTTGCTAGATGACTTGGGAGTGGAACAGGAGATCTTGAAGATACACTGTGACAGTATGAGTGCCATTTATTTGGCAAGGAACCAAGTCTACCATCCAAGGATGAAGCACATTGATGTCAGGTATCACTTTGTTCGGGAGATTCTAGAAGAAGGTGACATTGACTTGTTGAAAGTTCACACTTCGGAGAATCTGGCCGATATGCTTACAAAGGTGGTGTCGGGAGTAAAGTTTGCACACTGCAAAGACTTGCTCCAGATCCTTCAGGTGAATTGAGCTTGCTGAAGCTCATTTGGATGAACTACGGATGGCTTGATCCCTTGGGCAAGGGGTACGTAGGCAACCAGATTGGTGCAGCCACTATTGAGTCAGTGTTCGGCTCAGATTTAACAATCTTCACCGAGGTGGAGAATTGTTAGAGGAGAGAGTACAGTAGAGGATATGAGGTCATGCCAGGTGCTGTTGAAGACTGCCAAGGATTCTACGACGAAAGGCGAAGGAACAGCGGGCAGGAAAAGCAGCAGCAGCAGAAAAAGACAGAGGTCGGTCGACCGGTCCGGTCGACCGACGTGCACAATGTGCACAGGATTTGAGCGGTCGACCGGACCGGTCGACCGGAGAAGCTGTCTGCAGGAAACCCAACTCTCGGTTTGTTTCGGTCGACCGGTCCGGTCGACCGTGAGAGGGAGTCAGTCGACCGGACCGGTCGACCGATAGTCGGATCTGGGCGAAAACTGCTGTTTCGGGAAGTTATGTATTTAAGCTCTAATTGTAATTTTTAGGGTTAGAAGTGCCTACAGAAAGAAAAGCTGCGGACTCTCTTGTACTCTAAGAGATTCAGAGCTATTGTAATCATCTTTCTAATTGAAATCTCTCTCCGTGGATTGCCCCGAGTACGTAGGCAAGTTGGCCGAACCTCGTTAGATCTGTTGTTTGCGATTGGGTTTGTTCTTCTTGTTTTTGATTTCATTGTTCTGAGATTGAGATCTAGGGATTCTCTGTTGGTTTGTTGTTGTGATTGTCTGCGCGCACAACAGGAGGGGGGAAGGGGAGAGGGTGGAGGGGGGAGGGGGAGAAAGAGGGAGGGGAAAATCTTAAAAAAAAACAATTAATAATGATTTAGATTTAAAATTATTGATTTTTTAGTATGGTGGTGGTGGTGGTGGTGGTGGTGATTGGAGGGGTTGTCATGCTTGATGTGTGTGTGGTCGTCTGTGTGTCGTGCTTGATGTTTGTGCATGTGTGTGTGATGATGGTTATGTGCGCGCGCTTGATGTTAGTGCATATGTGTGTGTGTGGTGGTAGTGGTAGTGATTGTGTGTGATGTGTGTGTGCGGCGGTGGTTGCGCATGTGTGTGATGCGTGTGTGGTGGTGGTGATGGTGTAAGTGTGTTGGTACTTGTGTGTGCATGTGATGTTTGTGTGTGTGATGTGTGAAAGTAGGTGGTGTGTATGGTGTGCGTATGCACGCATATAGTCTGTGTGCATGCGATGTGTGTATAAAAATTAATGTGTGTATGTAAAAAAATTAATGTATGTATATAAAAACGAAAACATTGTAATTATAAGAAACTAATTGGGAAGCGACGTTCGAAAATCAATTAAGAAACTAATTGACTTGTGAATGTTTAATCTTATACATGTTTGACTTGTGATTATACGATTTATGCGTGAAATCGCCACATTACAAATGAACCCAATTTCAAGAAAGGTATTATCATATTTATGTTTTTTGTTAGTGTTAGTGTTACAATTATATTTCTCTTTTTTATTTATGCTTTTTTTTTTTATCTAAATCATATTTATGTTTTTTTTAGCGTTAAAATTAACACAAATAATCGATATGTTTGCCGTTCGATGGCAAATAAAACATATATAGATCAGGAATTGAGGGAAGTTCAGAAACAATGAGCAAAATATTTATTGAATTATATTAATGGTAAATAATTCTTTTGTGAATACTGTATTCAATGTGTGTCATTATTCATGCAGGTTTAGTTTATTGTATTTCGGATCAACTAAATTAAAAATTTTCCATTCTCATTATAGGATAGATCGAGTGAGAGCACCGACGATGGATACATCATAATTTAAAGAGGGTAATTATTAATTTTAAAAACTGGTTCATTTTGGTGATTTTTATTCATGTTTTCACATTGGACTAACTGAGTTTGGTACATGCGCGCACACATACACACACATGAACTTTGGTGTATTTTAGTTCATTTTAGTGCATGTATACACGCACATATTTGTAATAATATGTACAGATTGTTGATATGTGCATTATTTAGTTATTATATTATAGATAGTAATAATATGTATATATAACATTCATATTTGCATACATTTTATAGGTATTATGTACAGAATATTGTGAAATTAAAAAAATATATATACTTTGTGTCGGTTGCTTTTAAAACCGAAGCGAAAAGATTGTCTATTTATACATGTTCATATATTTTCACGTCGGTTCTTGTAATAACCGACGCTAAAAACGGTTTCTACAAAAATCGACGCGTATATGATGTATTTCAAGTCGGTTGTTACTTACAACTAACGTGAAAAACCTAGAATTTTAGAAACAATTATTTTTTCACGTGGAAATAATTTATTTTTCATGTCAGTTTCATGTCAACCGACGTAAAATAGTAGATATGCCACGTCGATTGGTAACCGACGTTGACTTTTCATTTCGCCGCATAGACGTCGGTTTAGAAACTGATGCCTATTGTTTACGATGTGATATCCTGTTTCTGATACAGTATGAAGAGTTTAGTAAGGAAACCAATCTCAATTGGTAACAGTACCGATGATTCCTTAAAACGATAGAAAAACAAAGAGACAAGAACTATAATGATCTTCTACTAATCTATTTCTTAGTCCACACTAATGTCTGCCAGTCCCACATCAGGGATGCTGATCACAGTTTAAAATCAAATAAAATAAAATAAGCAAAACATCCCATGTGTTACCTTAATTGGATACATAACCATTTCTTTATGGAGCAATTCCTCACCCCATGTCCTCTGAAATATCAACAAGCCGAGGAAGAGGAAGAGGAGGCCACAATCCAAAAGGAGCAGAAAAACATGTCTCTCTCGCACCAATGAATGATGTGCAGGGCCTTAAACATAGAAAATAGATGCAGACCACCAATTCACCATCACCACATCTCAAAGTGAAACCCTCTCCCTTGTGACTCCTAGTCCCTTTGTTTCTTTCTTTATAGACTGACCCTAACCCTAACCCTAACCAACTTAACCTCAACAAATCCCCGGATAAACTGGAGCAACGCAGACATACCCATTTGTTTCTTTCCCCTCATCCACCTTCTCCATTTAATATTTTTAGGGAACAAGGTGGCCATACCCATATTTTATTTTGAGAAGGAAAAAAAGAGAAAAATTATAATAAAAAAGACAGAGTTGCCTCACCATCAAATTTTGTTTCCTTCTGAATATTCCGTCTTTTACATCTCTCTCTCTCTCTCTCTCTCTCTCTCTCTCTCATTAACGGTAGATCTCAAATTATAATAAAATGGGTATAGATAGCCTATCCCATGAAGTTTTGCTCTTGCTGAAACCAGAAAGCGGTGCACTTGTTTTTTTTGGATAAAAGAAGGCTTTCACACTCAACAAGTGAAAAAGCAGCCACACTATCAACTCGTGCCAGATACTGCAATTACATCAACAGAGTGATTTCAACGTACTCGATCACAACTCGAGACGCATCTCATTGTCTAAGAAATCATCCTCAACATTTTCCTCACGGTATCTCTAACCTTTATGAGCTGCTTCAGGATAGATGCGGACCATTTTTTTTTTACTTGATTGATAACTCTTAAGAACTTATCTAATTACAATAGTAGCTTAAAACTCAAAATAATAACGAATACTCGATATCATTACGGTGTTTTCTGTGATGATTGTAAGGTTACAAAAGCAAATAGAAGACGTGCATGACTGTTGCGATAATTTATAAAAGAAAAAATAAATAAAGTTTTTGGGGGAAAAATGAAGAGTAAAGAGACATTTGCCCCTAATAGTTAACTATTCTATCCATGATTCAATATAAAAATTAACATATTATGTTTTTTCTGAAAATTTCCCGTTCATGGCTCCCCCTCATCCCCTCTGTTCTTTAGGACCTCAGCCAGTGCCTCCTTCCAACCAACCAATGGCACCATTTCAGGACCCATTTGCTCTCCTTGGCCCATTTTCTCATTTGGTAAGCCCAAGCAACTGCCTTTTTCACCTTGGGCACTGCCTGCCTCTTTGAGCATGGGAGGACCAGTGGTAGTGTTGTGGTTGGCTTTGTTTTTTTGTTGGCGAGGAGCCCAAGGCTGAGATGATTGGCTCTCTCCAAAGAAAAGTGTAGTAGTGAGAGAAAGAAAGAGGAGACATGATGGCTAATCTCTTTCCTCCCACAGTTGATGATACTTTGGTCCTCTCTCTCTCTCTCTCTCTCTCTCTCTCTCTCTCTCTCGTTTTGTTGCCCCATTCCCAAAAGCTACAAAGGTGGGTAAACAAATGATGATGATGATGATAAGTGGTGAAACATGAGTCCATTCTACAAATGCCATTGCCTTGACTTCCATAAGAGACTTACCTTTCCAGAGTGCGGTAAGGTTCACATGTAAACACTAGATTTGTATCACAATTTAAATCTGATAATTAGATTGCAGAAAGTTCAAGGCTCGAGAGTGACGGCGACTAAATTTTTTTTATAATTTTAGGGAGAGGAGCATAGTTGTGATACTATGTTAAAAGAATGTTTTTGAAATGTTTCATCCTAATATAAAAAGAGCGATAAAGGCGATGATCATAGAAGACTTCAAGAAGAATTTCTAAGATTTCTCTCCTCCTCACAACGGGATAACGTAACAATAACGGGTCATTGGCTTAGAAAAAGTGCTTTCGATGAAGGGTTTATTAACAAAACTAAAAAAAAAAGATGAAAATGTCCAGCCTAACAATGAAACAGACCTATCTATTGAATTCATACCTAACCAGTAACTTACCTATAATTTCAATCCATTGGATCTGAATTGAATTCAAGCCCAAAATTTCTCTATTGCCATGATCCATGATGACTCCATCCCCTAAAAAAAATCCCTTTTTATGGACCCCACAACTTGCTTGCCTCAGGGGTACACCAAAGATTCTATATGTACTCCCAACATCCCTTGAGCTCAACCGGACCCCTTTCATCCAATCAAAAGCCCCGTCATCCCCCCCACCCCCGCCCCCTCCAACCCACCCACCCACCACCCACCCACACACACACACACACACATACACACAAAAAAAAATCAAAAAAGAAAAGAATAAAAAGAAAGGAATCCACTGGACCCATTGAGGACAACAATGGCAGGCAATAACTCATAATCATCAAGAACAAAACAAGCTCCAAAAGTGGGTGTCTCACCCACACCAGCAATGGGGGTGCATCTAATCTCCCTTTTGAATGAAATATATTTTTACACAGCACCAAACTAAGTTGGCCTTTGTGCTTTCTGCCCCCCGGTCCAGCCCAAAGTGGGACTTGCCCGCCATTTTCTTACGCACCCGGGTGGGGCCCAGTATTCAGGTCCCATGGGGGGAGAAAGGAAGAAGGTGATCCAGTATTTTTGTATCGTATTTGTTGATTTGTATGGCCACAGGGTCCCCTCTGTACAGAGATTATAACAGCGACTTTTTTTGTCCTGGCTTTTTTCTTCCTTCTTGCAAAGTGAGTGCTCGTTTTTGAGACTGTGTTTCTTTCTTTTCTTTTTTAATGTTTTGTGGAAAATAGAATATTGGTTGCTTTAGAAAACTAATCATGCTAAAGTTCTCCCTGAAAGAAGACAGTTTGTTGCTACTTCAGTCATCTTTGATCGATTTAAAGATAATTAATCATTTGCCTGACTAACCTCCGTGTCGAGAAATGAGTGGAACCCCTCACCCGCTTTCTTTTCTGATTTTTACCGGTGGTAAAAGTTAAATGAGGCATGGTAAAAACGGGCGGAACCATCAGCTAACGGCTTGTTTATTTGGATGTGTTTTGGTGTATATTGGTGGAATCTATGGATTTTAGCCTGACAACTGATAAGGCTCGAATCCATATTAGATTCTAAAATATTTTGTTTGTTTTATCACCACATTGCTGGAATCTTTGGGCCCTGAACGTTTTGAAATACCATCAAAATTTGCTTTTCATACATCAAATTTTGCATTTCAAAATCTGGGCTTTATGTTCTGATTTTGGCCGAATCACTGATAAATTAATTTTTTATCAATTTTTTCTTTGTGTTGTCAGATAGCTTGTTGCTTGTGGTCACTGCTCTCACTCACCAGTTACTTTCACTTTGGAGCCCAAAAAATGGATTTTGGAATCCATGCTCAATTCACGATGAAACAAACAGCTGGTTTTGAAATCCAATTCCAAAATCAACTTGGGCTGTTTGGTTGCAAGGAAGTGGGCGGAAGTAAGGAAATACGGAAGTATAATTGCTCACTTCCTTATCTATTCAAACACCGGAAAAGAAAAATAAGAAAACTATTTTTCCTTTCTCTTTTCTCTTTTACACAACCATTTTCTCACTTTCAGAGTGCTACAGTTAATTTTGTGGTCATGTAAATCTCATTTGTAATAAATTGTAGCACAAAACAGTTAATTTTTTAACCATGTAAATCTCATTTGCATTCTAATTACAGTCTATTTTTTATTTTTCTTAATTAATTTTTATTTTAATATTATTTTACGGTCAACTTTTCCGCTTCCACTTTCACATTAACATCCAAACACCGGAAAAGACAAAACATTTTCCAAACCACACTTCACAAGAACATCTAAGCACCGGAAAACTTACTAACCAATTCCCAAGTTCCAAAGGAAATTATTACTACTTCCTCACTTCCTCACTTCCACCCTTAACCAAACAGGCCCTGAGTGGACCTAACAATCCAAAAAAACAGGTCCTAAAGAGTTTCATAGTGGTGTCAATTTTTTGCTATAAGATAGTGTGTGTGAGCGAGTGTGTGTAATAGTAAAACATTATCTAATAACATTATATTTTTATTGACTCTTTATTGCGTTTGAATAAGATGAATATGTTAACTATTAAAAACTTTATCATATCTTAACTGCTAACCTTTTATTTTTATTTTATATTTTAGAGACTAAATACGAAGAAAAAAGAAATTTGAAACTATAATAGCACATGAACTTTCATGAAGATCAAAACTTTGCGAGCTTAATGTCTAAGGAGGTCTTTTATAGTTTTAGGGATCCTGTGATAAAAGAAAAGAAATAATGAGAAAGTCTTATTAATGGTTGACCATGTATCATCTTCACTTGACCACAGTTTCAGCTAATGCAGCTCTTGTAAGCTAGTTATCTCATCTATGTACATGATCTGACCAGTGTGATAATTTTTCTTTAAAAGTAAAAAAATAATAATAATAATAACTGTTTGTGTTCTACTGGATACATGGAAGAAAATAAATATGATCAGGTGTTCTTTGGAGCCATTGCGCCACTGTTCGTTTGTTAAATTTTCAATGTACAATTCACTGTTCATTTTCGAAGTTTATTGTTATTATTGCATCAAAATTTGATACACAAAGAAATATTAATACATATGGCAGAATTTACGCAAGCCTCTATACGATTAACAACATAGTTTAGTGATTAATATGAAAGTTATAGTAGTAGAGCTAAACTGAAACAAAAAGAAGAGATGATTAATTTTATAAAGAGTCCAGTGAGATGTGGAATTGAAATTAATTGGAGACATTTGTATGGGAGTAACAAGAGCCTTTCACCATGGTTTTTCAGTTGTTAAGAGTGTTGTATACTAGTCTACGGACTAATATACTATAATCTAAAATTTTAAGAGGAGAGCAACTTTTTTTTCTTTCTTGCTTGCTTTATTGCTTGATACAAAAACAAAGAGGTACATGGCCTTTTATAGGCTTCAAAACTTACAAGAATAGCAACCTCCAAATTTAAGAATAGCAACATCCAAATTGATGATGACTCACTTGATGATGACTCCTAATTGATAATGACTCATCGTTTCTAAATTGATAATGATGACTCTTCAATTTTTCTAATTAAAGATGATGACTCACTTGATGATAATTGATGATGACTCATCATCTTCCAAAAAAGATATTTTTATTTGATATTCCAACACACCCCCTCAAATCAAAATGTTTTTCATATCGAGCATTTCTTTTAGCCTTCTGAAAGGTTCAATAGGCAATGGCTTGGTGAAAATATCTGCTACTTGCTCCATGGTATGACAATACTCCAGCTCCACAGTTTTCTGCTTTACATGGTCTCTGAGAAAATGAAACCGTGTATCTATATGTTTGCTCCTCCCATGATGTACTGGGTTCTTTGCAAGTTGGATGGCTGATTTGTTGTCCACAAATATTACAGTTGCTTCTTCTTGTGGATGATCCAATTCATTTAAAATGTTCCGCAACCAAATAGCTTCACATACAGTAGATGAAGCTGCAACATACTCTGCTTCACATGAAGATAAGGCCACAACTTCTTACTTCTTTGAGGTCCATGAAAATACAGTTGACCTAAGATAAAAGACATAGCCAGTGGTGCTTTTCCTCTCATCTTGGTCACCTCCCCAGTCGCTATCTGAATAGCCTACTAACTCTGTAGTTTCACCATAAGTATAAAATAGACCAAGGTTGAGTGTGCCTTTGATATACCTTAGAATTCTCTTTGCAGCTAGCCAATGAGACTCCTTCGGTGTCTCCATATAGCGACTCACAAGTCCGACTCCGTAAACAATATCAGGCTTTGTGATCGTTAAGTACCTTAGGCTACCGACGAGACTTTTGAAAAGAGTCGAGTCTATAAAATCTCCAATTCCTTCTCTTGATAGCTTCATTCCTGTGGCTATTGGGGTGTTTACTGGGTTGCAGTTACTCATCTTGAATTTCTCCAAGATCTCCTTCATGTACTTCTTTTGAGATATAAATATCCCATCTTGTTGTTGCTTCACTTCGATACCAAGAAAATAGGACATCAATCCATTGTCCGTCATCTCAAATTCATTGAACATCGCCTCCTTGAATTCAGCAAGCATCTCATCGCAACTTCATGTGTATAACAAGTCATCAACATAAAGACAAATTATTAGAAATTCACCTTGATGGTTCCTCTTCATGTAGATGGCATGCTCATAAGGACATTTAGTGAAGCCGTTTTGATGAAGATAACCATCAATTCGGGCATTCCATGCCCGTGGTGCCTGCTTTAAGCCGTACAAGGCTTTCTTTAGGTGATATACTTTGTCTTCTTGCCCTTTTACCAGAAAACCTTCTGGTTGTTGTACATATACCTCTTCTTCAAGAATACCATTGAGAAATGCTGACTTGACATCTAGATGATATAACTTCCATCCGTGATGAGCTGCAAGTGAAATTAATAATCTCACCGTATCTAATCGAGCAACTGGTGCAAAGACTTCTTCATAGTCGATGCCGTATTTTTGTTTGTAGCCTTTCACCACAATCCTCGCCTTGTACCGATCAACCTCACCATCTGCTGTGCGTTTGATCTTGTACACCCATTTGACACCTATCGCCTTGTGATTTTGTGGAAGTGTTGTCAACTCCCATGTGTCATTCTTCTGGATGGCATGCATCTCCTCCTTCATTGCTGATCGTCAACAATCTTCTTCCTTAGCCTCTTGGAAAGTGAGAGGCTCATGATCGGCATATAAACAAAAGAGATTAGTTTCTCCATCTTCTTCTATCTGCTCATAGATCTCCCTAAGGCTTCTCATTTTGATTGGACCTCGTTGCACGGAGGATTCACTACTACTACCTTCCCCAGAAGATGGAGAACCTCTTGCAGAGGACGGTGTAGCATGTTGAGGAGATGGTGGTGTAGTTGGTGGTGGATCCTCTTGTAGGGGCTCGTCAGGTTCATTTACCACGGGTTGCTCTTTGACAGTCTTGTTGGCCCAAAGGCCTTCCACTCTAATTTTGATGATGATTAACTCATGTAGTTATGTGTACTAATAATCTTGTGATTTTAGTTTCAGATCATTAATCAAATTATTAGTTGGTGATTAGCTTCAACAAGATGATTTGGAAGCTTTCACATGTTGATTCAAGAGCCCGAGCGTCAAAGATCATATATAGCACTTGCTCGGTGGATCAAGGAGTTTTGGATCGAGTCGGCTTGGAGATTGCGCTCTACAAGAAGACATCGGTGCCATAATTTAGTTTTGTGTTTAGATTCAAATTGTAAAGATTAGAATAGTATGATATGCTCAAGTTCACAACACACACGTTTCATGTTTTGAATATTGGTTTTCGGTTTTTCAGTTTTAGGTTTAACCGATCTTGGTTTTTATGAATAGATAGATCAAACAAGTTTACATGGTTTAATGTATATATGATTTGTTCTATATACATACATGCTTTAATTTCCTAGACAAACTTAGTTTTGACTCACTTATTCATGTGTTTTATGTTTTGGTATTTTTGACAAAACATATTTTGGAATTAAATGACAAAAACATGGATATATAGTTGTTTCATGTATATTGGATTTCTATCCATATGCATCATGCTTCAAAGTGTTTAAATATCTTGTTTTTGTATTTGGAAGAGTTTTGGACAAAACGTATTTTCTATTCAAAATCCAAGTTTTAGAAAATACAGTTTTTGGTTTTGGGTAAAAATGATTAGACACAAAAATAGTTCATATTGATTGATATTTGAGCTAAACTTTTTACCACATGTTTATATATCAATGCAAAATGATAAAACTATTTTTGGTGATTTTTAGTAAAGATAAAAGAATTTTTAAACATGTTTTTAACTCAGTTTTCTGTTCCAGGCTTCACCAGTCGACTAGTCTTCTGACCAAGTCGACTTGGCTGAAGTCGGTCGACCGGGTCGGTCGACCGACGTGCACAGATCTGTGCACGTTTGGCAGACACTAGACGGTCGACCGTCCGGGTCGACCGGGTCTGAGAGCAGAGCTCTCTGTTTGTTTGGGTCGACCGGGGCGGTCGACTGGTAGCTGCCAACGGGCAGATTTTGACCGTTGGACGGTCGACCGGCCGGTCGACCGGCAGTGTATTTCTGACATTTTCTGCTGCCAACGGCTATATTTTTCTGCGGTCTATAAATATCCCATTGGAAAGAGTTTTTCTCTAAGAATTTTTTGTGCAAATTTTTCCTTACTCTCTGGTGTTTTCACAGCAATCAAAAGAAGTTTTTGGATTCAAATTGAACAACCAATTTGGTGTTTTTGCTAGGGTTTGGAAGATCAAAGAAAAGGATTTTTGGGAAAAGAGTTTTGATTTATCTTCTATATCTTGGTTTCAGTTTTTCCCAAGGATTTTCTTTGTGATTTTGATTTTCATTCCATTGGTTTTCTCCACACTTGAGCAACATCTACTTTCTTATTCTATAGGATCTTTGTGTGGGAGAAAGAAGTTGTTTGTGGTTGTTGTTTAAACCACCAAGTTAAAAACCCAATCTTTACTTTGTGCCTTGCCCTCATTGTGTTGAGGAAGTTGTGCATTTGGGTTATATCCCTCAAGTTGTGAGGTGATCCTTGTGTTTGCTTTGTGCTAATCCCTCAAGTTGTGAGGTGATTGTTTTGTTGGATTGGAGCTTGCCTCAAAGAGGAGGTTGTGGTTGTAAAGAGAGGAGTTGGGTACTCCTTGTGAGAGTTCTTTGTGGACTTGCTAGTGGATTAGAAATCCTTCGTGTGTCGAAGGCGGGGATGTAGAGCTGGGTGCTCGAACCTCGAAACACATCTAGTTGTTTGCGCTTGTTCCATTGACTCTCTCTATCTCTCTCTTTACTTTATGCCTTGCAACTATTCATATTGTGCATTCATAATTGCTTAGCTTGGTTGTGTGTGCATCACTCTTTGATTGCATTTGAGTGTATTGCATTAAGTTTTTAAATTCCGCATTGAGTTCATTAGATTAGCATAATCACCTATTCACCCCCCTCTAGGTGATCTTTCAATTGGTATCAGAGCTAGTGCTCCTGATATTTAGGTTTAACCACCTAGGAGTGAGATCTTGGTTTGCTAATCTTCATTTGCATTGTTCATTTACACTCATTTAGTTTGCTCTCATGGATAGCCCTCCTATGTTTGACCATATTAGACTTGATGCTTGGAAGGCCAATATGAGTAGCCATTTGAAAAGACTAGGACATCTAGTTTATCAAGCCTCCACTATGGAATCATTCCCAAATAGTAGCAAGCATAAAAAGGCTAATGCATTAGCACTTAGAGCATCTTTTAGTGAACATCTTTTACCGGTGTTTGATCGTTATGACTCGGCTTTTGTAGTTTGGAGCTTATTGACGTCTCCCGAGCTTCCAAGGATTATCAACAAGATGAGGAGATTTATGAGAGAAAAGTCCGAAGAGCGTTGCCTCATGGTCCAAGGGAATAACTCCCTTGAGGTACAATCGGATTCTCAATTAGATAATAGCTCTAGTTCCTATTACCATGGTTGATTTGAAGTTCAAACATTGAATTTGGAACTTGCTCAAAAGCTTGAAAATTTAATGGAAAAACACAATCTTTTGAAAGAGGACAACCTTGTTTTGAAAAATGAATTAAAGAATTTATGTTCTAATTTTGAGTTGGTTTTGCAAGAAAAGGAAGAGATCACTAGTGAACGTGACTCACTAAGATCTCAACTAGACCTTGCCCTTGATGAGATTGGTATTTTGAAAAACAAAAATGATTGTGATGATGTTGTGAAACACAATGAGATTTTATCTTCAAAATTGGATTTTACTTTTAAAGATAACCTTTCCTTGAAAAATAAAATTGATTCTATCACTAAGGAACTTGATCTTATTTTAAAGAAAAATGAATCTTTACAAAATGAGATTGATATTCATGTTTGTCATGCTAGTGTCGCTTCTTGTTCTAGCACTCCTATTGCATGCTCCACTTTATCTTCCACCATTGAAAATGATATAAATGTTTTGAAGATGAGTGTTGAATGTTTGGGCTCCACTTTGAGCCAATGCACATTGAATCATTCACGTTTGGAAACCTTGGTTCGTAAGAAACAAGGTCCATCTTTGCATGCACACCCTACACGGCATACACATGCTTTCCATGGACACAACCATAACATGTATGCTCATGTGTACACATGTACACATTGTGATCGAAAAGGCCACCTTGCTAGATTTTGTTATGATCGTGTTTATCATGAAAATTTAGCAACTAATCTTGTTTGGGTTAGAAAAGATATTAACCCCCGTGGACCCAAAAGGAAATGGGTACCAAAAACCACCTCCTTGACTTTTGATGTAGGTGGGAGTTCTCGCATCACGTGAGAGTATTGGTGCCTTGAGGTGGATGCGTTCTAAGCCTAAAAGAGAACTATTTGAATGCTTCACTCTCAAGGGGATTTGGTGGGAGGACCACCGTGGTTTGGAGAACTAGAGATGCACCTTCATCGGTTTTGGTATCATTCTCTAACTCCCGTTTTTCTTTTATGCATGTTTTTCATGTTCATCAATTTATAGCATGCCATGATTTATTGTTCATTATGTTTATATCATGTTGATTAGATTAGTGTTATACATGTTTAGTTACTTGAGACACCCATGTTTTATATGGATCTATATTTAGTGTTCTCACCTTATTTAAACTAACATGTATGCCCTAGATCTAATGCACATGCATATACATAATGATCATGTGAATGTTTATGATTTTTGTTCTTGTTGAATCATGTTTCATTGTTTCATGATTAGTATCATATTTGCCATGTTTATTAGACTTATGCTTTATATGATTAGTTGTTGAGACACCCATGTTTAGTATGGACCCATATTTTGTGTTCTCTTTATATTTTAGCTATCATGTTAATCATAGATCTAATGCACATGTTTTTGTCATGCTAATCATATGGTTGACTATGACTTTTTGTCTTGATAATTCATGTTTTAATTATTATGTTTATCATGTTGGATTATGATTCCCGTTTTATGCTTAATGATTTGATTACTTGTTTAGATGTTAGTTTTCATTAAGAGTAGAATTTATACTTGCACATGTAGTGGGACACAAATAAATCTTTATATATGTTTGTGCTTGGATGCTTATTTGTACCCATTAAATGTGCAAGTATAGCCTAGTTTTGATGATTCATGCATTTTAAACTTGTATTCCTATTTTTGGATTTGTTTTATGTGTATAAGTTTTCATTTCATGTATATGTTTATTTTGCCAAACCTTAAGATATACATGTATACCCTTTGAGTCATTTGCCTTTCATGCAAATCTATATATATATGGACTCAATTGTGTTTAGGGATATGTATGTATACTTATTGTGTTGACAATTCATACATATACCTTGAAATGAAATTAGTTTTGGTGAAAATTTAGTTTTTCTTGATTTCGTATTTATTTGTTTAACTTCATGTATATGTCTATCTTATCCAAACTATTGATTATACATGTACATCCTTGGGCCACGTGCCTTCATGCATATACTTTTGTGGACTCATTATATTTAGGATATGTATGTATACTTTAGTTTGTACATGACATACATATGCCTTGAAGTTCATATCGTTTGGATGAATTTCATGTTTGCTAAGTGATTTCACATTTATAATGAATCTCTTGTTTTTAAGATGATTTCAATTGGTGATTTCACATCTTAGATGAATTTCATGTTTTCAAGGAATTTCATATGAGCCTAATTGAATATTTTCATGTTGATATGTGTCACATTATACTTGTACACTCACTTTATTAGTTTACTCATGATTTGTTTTCATGAGACTATGATATGAGCTTTATGGACTTTGAGTGTTTAGTGATCATGTGATTTACATGTGTTTCATGAAAAACAATTTTGTTTTATTCCTTACTTGAAGGATTTCGTACTAGTTTTAAAAGTTTTTCCTATAACTAGTTCGTATTCTTCACTATGGTAGAGATTTTCAAACAAAGCTTATTTTCAAACCTATTTTTGAAAACCCCTACCCTCGATGGGAGGATGGATGGGAGATCATGTTCATGTATGCCTTAAAGTGAAAATCATTTAAAACTTGAACCTTGATTGGGAGGTAGTTATATGAGATATACATTTGATCTTATTGTTATTTCAATTGGTATCATTGAATTCTTTCAATTGGTATCAATCTTGACATTTCTTGTATACTCATATATATTTATATATATGTATGATTTCAATTCCAAGAATATCAATTTCTATTGGTATCTATTTTTCATACATATATATGTTTTATTTATGCTTATTATATCTCTATATCCTTAAGCACAAAATCATGTTTATGCTAGTGCTTGAGCTTCAATTTTGTTTCAATTGATTACTTTTAAATTGATATCAAGCCTGTGCATTATTTTAGTTGTATTCCATAAAGGGGGAGAAAATTTGATTTTGTCTTTCAATTGGTGATTTTTCAATTGGTATTTGATTCCCACTCCCTTACTTTATGATTGAAAATTTCAATTTGGTATCATATGTTCAAAATGAAAATTATTTACGATTGGTATCAAAACTTTTGGTTAGACATTCAAAATTTATTATGTTTAATTTCAATTGGTATCAAGATTTGTCATGTGTTTTGTTTAAAATTAGTATCAATAATTTTTGTTTGTTTCCTTTATGATAGAAAATAGTCATTTCAATTGTTTATATGACTTTAAAAAGAAAAATACTATCTTTTGATATCAAGATGTCTTATGTTTTAAATTAGTATCTAAAATTTTTTTTAAAGGAAAACACAAAAGTTTTGATTTATATTGACAATATGCAAGGAGAGCTTAACATCTTTTCTACATATAAATTCATGATGAGTGTATTTTGTATTGAAGAGCTTAACATCTCTTCTTTATGTGGTACACGTGTGTAGGGGGAGCTTCACACCTCCTCTTATGCATTACATAATGTGTGTTATGTGAATTAGGGCTTAACATCCCTCCTTCATGTAAAGCATATGTGTAGGGAAGCTAACTTAGCGTCTTCCTCTTCATGAATGTATATAGCATATAACATGTATTGATCTTTATTTATTTTCAATTGGTATCAAGATGCTATTCTTAGACATATTTTCATTTGGTACCTTAATTGATTGTCACCCCTAATTGGTCTTGTTTTTGTTTTAGACTAAAAAGGGGGAAATATTATTTTTATTGATTCATTTTTTCGAACAAAAAGGGGGAGAAATATTTATTGATTTTTCAATTGATTTGGTTTTGTTTTTACCCCTTATTGAAGATTGATTCCTTAAAAGGAAAGAAGATTTTGTTTTGGTTTTTACCCCTTTGTTGATGATTGACAAAAAGGGGGAGAAGTATTTTGGGTTTATATATGCATGTTTGTAATTTAGTTTAATTTTAGTTTAATTTTAATTGATATCTAGAGCATGTTTTGTAATTGGATGTTTTGTAATTGGTATCTAGAGCATGTTTTATTTTTAAACATTTCATTAGTATTTAGAACCTTTTATTGTTTATGCATAGACATGCATGTTTCATGTTTCATGTTTGATATTCATTACATATTATTTATCGTTTATTTGTTTATGCATGAGTTAAGGGGGAGCTTCTTTGAAGCTTAACTTTAATCCATGCATATATAACTCCATGAGTTTTGTCATCATCAAAAAGGGGGAGATTGTTGGCCCAAAGGCCTCCCACTCTAGTTTTGATGATGATTAACTCATGTAGTTATGTGTACTAATAATCTTGTGATTTTAGTTTCAGATCATTAATCAATTTATTAGTTGGTGATTAGCTTCAACAAGATGATTTGGAAGCTTTCACATGTTGATTCAAGAGCCCGAGCGTCAAAGATCATATATAGCACTTGCTCGGTGGATCAAGGAGTTTTGGATCGAGTCGGCTTGGAGATTGCGCTCTATAAGAAGACATCGGTACCATAGTTTAGTTTTGTGTTTAGATCCAAATTGTAAAGATTAGAATAGTATGATATGCTCAAGTTCACAACACACACGTTTCATGTTTTGAATATTGGTTTTCGATTTTTCAGTTTTAGGTTTAACCGATCTTGGTTTTCATGAATAGATAGATCAAAACAAGTTTACATGGTTTAATGTATATATGATTTGTTCTATATACATACATGCTTTAATTTCCTAGACAAACTTAGTTTTGACTCACTTATTCATGTGTTTTATGTTTTGGTATTTTTGACAAAACATATTTTGGAATTAAATGACAAAAACATGGATATATAGTTGTTTCATGTATATTGGATTTCTATCCATATGCATCATGCTTCAAAGTGTTTAAATATCATGTTTTTGTATTTTGAAGAGTTTTGGACAAAACGTATATTCTATTCAAAATCCAAGTTTTAGAAAATACAGTTTTTGGTTTTTGGTAAAAATGATTAGACACAAAAATAGTTCATATTGATTGATATTTGAGCTAAACTTTTTACCACATGTTTATATATCAATGCAAAATGATAAAACTATTTTTGGTAATTTTTAGTAAAGATAAAAGAATTTTTAAACATGTTTTTAACTCAGTTTTCTGTTCCAGGCTTCACCAGTCGACTAGTCTTCTGACCAAGTCGACTTGGCTGAAGTCGGTCGACCGACGTGCACAGATCTGTGCACGTTTGGCAGACACTGGACGGTCGACCGTCCGGGTCGACCGGGTCTGAGAGCAGAGCTCTCTATTTGTTTGGGTCGACCGGGGCGGTCGACCGGTAGCTGCCAACGGGCAGATTTTGACCGTTGGACGGTCGACCGGCAGTGTATTTCTGGCATTTTCTGCTGCCAACGGCTATATTTTTCTGGGGTCTATAAATACCCCATTGGAAAGAGTTTTTCTCTAAGAATTTTTTGTGCGAATTTTTCCTTACTCTCTGGTGTTTTCACAGCAATCAAAAGAAGTTTTTGGATTCAAATTGAACAATCCATTTGGTGTTTTTGGTAGGGTTTGGAAGATCAAAGAAAAGGGTTTTTGGGAAAAGAGTTTTGATTTATCTTCTATATTTTGGTTTCAGTTTTTCCCAAGGATTTTCTTTGTGATTTTGATTTCCATTCCATTGGTTTTCTCCACACTTGAGCAACATCTACTTTCTTATTCTATAGGATCTTTGTGTGGGAGAAAGAAGTTGTTTGTGGTTGTTGTTTAGACCACCAAGTTAAAAACCCAATCTTTGCTTTGTGCCTTGCCCTCATTGTGTTGAGGAAGTTGTGCATTTGGGTTGTATCCCTCAAGTTGTGAGGTGATCCTTGTGTTTGCTTTGTGCTAATCCCTCAAGTTGTGAGGTGATTGTTTTGTTGGATTGGAGCTTGCCTCAAGGAGGAGGTTGTGGTTGTAAAGAGAGGAGTTGGGTACTCCTTGTGAGAGTTCTTTGTGGACTTGCTAGTGGATTAGAAATCCTTCGTGTGTCGAAGGCGGGGATGTAGAGCTGGGTGCTCGAACCTCGAAACACATCTTGTTGTTTGCGCTTGTTCCATTGACTCTCTCTATCTCTCTCTTTACTTTGTGCCTTGCAACTATTCATATTGTGCATTCATAATTGTTTGGCTTGGTTGTGTGTGCATCACTTGTTGATTGCATTTGAGTGTATTGCATTAAGTTTTTAAATTCCGCATTGAGTTCATTAGATTAGCATAATCACCTATTCACCCCCCTCTAGGTGATCTTTCAATTCTCTTCATTGCTCCAACTCCATGCTTCAGCTTCATTGAAGACAACATCTCTACTAACCACTAGTTTCTTAGTTAGTGGATTGTAAAGCTTGTATGCCTTCGACTCCTCGCTATATCCGATGAAAATGCATTTTTCACCATAATTGTCAAGCTTCTTCATTTTGACTTCAGGTACTTGAGCATATGCAACACACCCAAAAATTCGTAGGTGTGCGACATTAGGCGTATAACCGCTCCATGCTTCTTGAGGCGTCTTACCCTTCACTTGCTTCGTCGGGTACCGGTTGAGCAAGTAGGTTGAACATGCCACAGCTTCCGCCCAAACTGCTTCGGCAATCCCTTTTCTTTAAGCATGGTTCTTGTCATATCAAGAATAGTGCGGTTCTTTCTTTCTGCGATGCCATTTTGCTGTGGTTTATAGGCAGTAGTAAACTGCCTCTTTATGCCTTGCTCCCTGCAATATTCTTGAAACATATTTGAGGTGTACTCACCACCTCGATCAGATCGGAGAGTTTTTAGCTTATAGCCACTCTCTGCTTCAACAAGAGCTTTAAAATTCTTAAAGGTAGTAAAGGCAGCAGATTTTTCTTTAAGAATGTATACCCATAACTTTCTACTGAAATCATCAATGAAAGTAATAAATATCTATTACCTCCTAAAGAGACGGGATCTAGCGGTCCACAGATGTCAGTATGAACAAGTTGTAATGGTGCCTCCGCTCTCCACGACTTTCCATTGGGAAAAGGAAGTCGTGTTTGCTTTCCAATTATGCAAACTTCACAAGTATGACTTGGTGGATCGATTGTTGGTAAACCTCGTACCATGCCAGCTGTAGATAGTAACTTCAGGCCGCTGAAATTTAGATGACCGAAGCGAAGTTACCACCTCCATGACTCATTCTCTATGAGTCCTTGAAAACACTTCTCAACTTTTGTGTTTAGATGCAAGGGAAACATGCGGTTCCTTGTCATCTTAATACAAGCTATAAGACCTCCTTTTGCATTTTTCAACCAAAGGTGGTTGTTCTCCATATATACTTTATATCCTTTTTCGAGTAATTGACCGATGCTGAGAATATTACTTTCATGTTAGGAATATAATAAACATCGGAAATATACTCGGGCTTACCATCCTTTTGATAGATTTTGATCTTCCCTCTGCCTTCAACGGAGAGTTTTGAAGAATCTCCTAAGCTCACACTTCCATGAACTCCTTCTGCGAGTTCCATGAATAGTTCTTTCTTCCCGCACATGTGGTTGCTAGCACCCGAGTCAAGGTACCAAATATCATTCTGCACACTTGAATCATCATGAGTAAGAAGAAGAGTAGAATTCTTACCCATGTCATTTGTTGCTTCAGCAAGATTGGTAAGATCTTCAGTTCTGTGTCAGCAATCTGAGGCATAGTGTCCAAATTTTTGACAGTTGTAGCATTGGACGTTCTTGTTGTTTTCACGTCCAGATGTAAATCTTCCCCGATTGCTTCGTCCTCGACCTCTGAAGCTTTGGAACTCCACTTGATTTTGAGTGGTTAGTTGTTGGGGACCACATCCCCTGCCTCTGCTACGACCACGACCTCTACTATGTGAGCCACGATCATTTAGAGTCAGCTTTGACTCTAATGCTTGTTCCAAGGCTATGGAACCAGTCTTCTCTTGCATGCGTTGCTCATGAACTTGGAGAGATCCCAAAAGCTCCTCTATTGAGATCTCCTCCAAATTCTTGGACTCCTCAATTGCCGCAACCACGTGCTCGAACTTTGATGTGAGAGATCGCAGGAATTTCTCCATCACTCGAATGTCCTCCATCTTCTCTCAATTTCTCCTCATTTTATTCATAATTAGAAGTAATCGTGAATAATAATCGGAGATTTTTTCTTCATCTTTCATTTGAGTGGCTTCAAGATCGCCCCTCAAAGTTTGAAGACGAATTCGCTTCACCCGCTCGACTCCTTTGTAGATGGTAGCAAGGATTTCCCATGCTTCCTTGCTTGTCGTTGCTTCGGCAACTCTCTCGAAGGTAGACTCATCTAACCCTTGATAGAGTAGAAAACGAGCCTTGCTATCCTTCTTTCTTTACTCTTTAAGAGCCTTCTTCTCTTCGGCGGTGTAGGCGGCTTCTACCTCCGGTGTGGGTTCCTTAAACCCATCAACGATCAGCTCCCACAACTCTTGAGAACCAAATAGAGATTTCATCTGAATTGCCCAACTCTCATAGTTATCTTTCAATAACTTGGGCACTTGTGGATTGATGAGATTGTTGGTGGAGGCCATGAGGAGAAGAGGAAACAAAATTGAACTTGCTCTGATACCAATTGTTGTATACTAGTCTATGGACTAATATACGAGGAGAGCAACTTTTTTTTGCTTGCTTGCTTTATTGCTTGATACAAAAAACAAAGAGGTACATGGCCTTTTATAGGCTTCAAAACTTACAAGAATAGCAACCTCCAAATTCAAGAATAGCAACCTCCAAATTTAAGAATAGCAACCTCCTAATTGATGATGACTCACTTGATAATGACTCCTAATTGATGATGACTCATCGTTTCTAAATTGATAATGATGACTCTTCAATCTTTCTAATTAAAGATGATGACTCACTTGATGATAATTGATGATGACTCATCATCTTCCAAAAAAGATATTTTTATTTGATATTCCAACAAAGAGTTATCTGTATCTTTTTATTATATGTTTCGAGAGAAATTAATGTATTTATCATCATTTTCAGGCTAGTTACTAGTTACATCTAGCCCTCTTGGAATATAATATTAAATGTTGAACATTATAGACGGAATCACATTTAGCATGACAGAAGATTTGGTTATTGCCATATAGGATTTTACAAATGTTTATCTTTAGATTCTTGTCGGGGCAGACCCGCATACACACCAGTGTGGACGAACACCCACATTAAATTTTATAAAATATATGGAGTAGTACATGTAATTTATAAATTTTTTATATGATATCTTCTTTTTAAATTATTTTTTGTACTAAAGTTAAGATATTTTAAAGTTCTGACTCAAGTGATAATTTATAAAAAAATTATTATTGAAGGTCACAAGTTCAAGTCTTAAATTTTTTCCCCTCTTTTTTTGTTTTCTTTTTTTTCTTATAACATTTTAGCTAATCATTGATAAGTATTCTTGAAGATTGTGGAGCAACATACTCGATTACCTGTAGAACCATGAGAAATAAATTCATAAGTACCTCTTTACACTACAATAGTCAAGCTTCTTAGTAGCGGAAAAGATGTGAGGGATCATGGGTGATAAAATAAGTAAATATACACTCGAATAAGACCAAGGAGAAACATATTCGATTGCCTTGCTCAAACAACATCAACTCTCACTGATTGTCACAACAAGATATTCTTAAGTTGCACGATTTGTCAACCTAACACAATGTCCTTGAGTTTCTTCTCTCTCTTGTAAATGGGGAGACAAAATGTTGAGATCAGCGTGCGACTCTTAATTTATTCTCTTAACACCTTTTTCTTCTTTCTTCTTCTTGTTCTACTATTAGAGAACTGACTTAAGCATTGCGAGGTTGGTGACTGTAATCTCTCCTTCATCTTGTAGGGTATTTCGATCAAAAATTTAGACCATATCGAGCTTCATGGAGATTTCAAGATTTTCTCTCCTTGTTAGAGAGTCTAAAACCTTGGGGTTCAATACCTTCTTGCACGAGACTCTAAACTACTCTTAGGGGAAAAAAGAAAGAAAAAAGAAACTTCTTTCAAACTTGTTTTGAGAAGACATATGGCAAGGTGAAACAGGGTTTTATCTTTACGTCCCTCAATGGGAAAATGGTTTAGAAATAAATGGACCATGTTGAACAATCTAAATTTCCATACTTCAGTGGAAGAGTTGTGCTGCACACATTTAAATTAATCGCGGGTCTCAAAGGCTAGACAGTCATCTCTCTCTCTCTCTCAAATCTTATTCTCATAACAAGGTGTCTGCACATTTCTTTTCTTAAAAGAAAAAGCTATTATTTGTACTTGTTTTTTTAGCATTGATCATAATTGGAATATATAAATATTCATCAATGAGAGTAATTGAAGAGGAACTCAAAAAGAGATGGTTTTAGGTTTATGTGTGAGCAAGAATTATTTCATATTAGAAAATTGAGTAAAAGGTGAAATAGATTAATGAAAAGTTAGACTTTAGTTTTATTTATTTTTTAATCAGAATTGGACTCAATCCATACTATATTTTCACCTTCTTGTCTCCTAAAGACTCGGTTTATTGTAACAAATTAGTATTAGACTCTAGCCAAGTCATGACCTCACGAGAGAGTCGAGATTTGATATGCGGCCATGTGCCTATCATGTAATTTGTATAGCCGTTGGACCTACTTATGTTGTCATGTGCTGATCATGTAATTCATTTAAGTGTTGGATCATCTTCTATTGCTTTCTACGAGAGAAATTGTTGATTTATATACTTCATGTGGACGTATAACATATTATGTGGGATACTTTAAAATTCACATATGAATAGCTACAATTGTACAAAGTTGAATAAAAAATAAAGAACATAAATATATCTTTAAGTTGCAGTCTATCAATTTAAGTTTTTGAGCAGATAGATAATTTGTATTTCACTTGTTTGTGGACACATTTAAACAAAATAGAATAGAAGCAGAGTTGAGAAGAGACTTCTCCATCCAAGCTCAATAAATAAAAATACTGTTTTCATGCAAGCTGGACATCTCTTGGTATGCTGCAATTGAGTCCTAGTTAACAATTACATTATCTTTTTTATCTTTGGTAGTTTCTGTTGAATTACAAAATTGACACGTGCGTAGGACCGTGAAGGTCACATGCAGTCCTATGTGAAACTCACTAAATTATAATCGAAGGATAATGACCATAAAGTAGCAGTACCAAAATTATTTGACTACCATAATACCACTGGTCAAAGCTTGTCAGCACGACTATGTATGTTTTTTTTTTTATAAACATAATAAATTATTTGAAAGCCAAAGTCAAACTTGTTTTTTAAGTAATAATCGTTGAGAGAACAAACGGCCAAAATTGCTCAATGAAGTCAAGTTAGAGCCTGGTCAAGAAAGTCAGAGTTGGGTTTTCCCAAACCTTAAAAAATTAAAGTTATAAAGTTTTATTCGGAAACAATCAAGGAAAAGGTGAATTTATTTTCAGTCCAAGTCTGCAAGTCCAACTGTTATTTATTAGCTCGTAGAACTGAAATCTGTTTACAGTAGCTAAACAGAGTTACAAGCTTACAACTGTCAGATGTGGTCACCCCTGTCTAAATTTTAAATATATACATTTATGGCAAAACTTGCTTATGTTAAAAAAAAACATATAAACCTTATATTTATATTTGAGTTTTTTTTGGGGCTAAGAACACACGATCCGTGATTATTAGCAGCGCATAGTTCTTGTCTCAATCACTCAGTCTGAACATCTTGATCCCAGTGAAATGCCCACTTAATATTCTCTCATCTAATAAGTTGCTCTCATGGACACAAAAGAGGGAACAACAACAACAAAAGCAGGTGTATAAAGACAGAACTTTACCCTGTTTGAAAATCACAGAGTCCCTCTCTCAAAGCCAGCAGCACGTTTCTATATTATTTTTCTTTGCTTTAAATTTTCAGAAAAAGAGAGAAGAAAAAGCCCGGCACGGGCATCCCCCACTCTCCTCCCTCCCATAGATAGCAAGCGTCCAAACTGATTTCGAACCCGAATTGTCTGGGAGCGCAAACCTCAGCCATTTCCCTGCAAATCACACACACCACTTCTATTAAAAGCCTGTCACCTTCACACAACAAAGCAATTCCCATTTTTTTTTTTTAGAAAAAGAAAACCACACAGTAGATAAAAGGAAAAAGAGAGCAGCAGCAAGCAGAAGGAAAAAAAGGCAGCAAACAATAATACAAAGCACGCAGGAAAGCAGAACGGCTCCGCGTCTTGTCATATAATATGGCATTAAATAAAGTCGACCCACAAGAAAATACAAAATAAAAGAGCCCTCTTTCCCCGGCAGCGGCAGCAGCAGGGCTGGTACTTAATTGGCAGTAGGGCCAGGGCAACAGCGACAGCTACAGCTGTTACTGTAGCTCTAGGCTCCAACTCTGCTCTCTGCTCACTTCCGCCGATAAAAGCGAGGGGAGGAGAGAGAAAAGTGAGGCTGCTGATGCTCTCACTGCATCGACACATCAAAATAAAGAAGCGAGGGGAGGGAGTGATGAGTTGAAATCATTGTCATCTCAAGATTGATTAATAAAAGAAAAGAAAAGAAAAATTAGAGAGAGAGAGAGAGAGAGACAGAGAGCAGCAAACAGAGGCAGCAGCAAGCAGCAGGATTTATGGGGGTTGGGTCTTGCGGGGTCGTACGGGGGGCATGGTTAGCCCGTCGCTTTTGACCCGGCCCCTTTTAGCATAGCTCATGTAGTTGCCCCCTCCCCCTACTCTCTCTTATTCACAATTTCAGCAATATCTCTTCCTTTTTCTTCTTCTTTTTTCCCTTTCTTTTTGAAAGAAATCAGCTTGCTTCCTTGTTGTTGCTCATGATCTAGCTCTCTAGCTCTATCTCATTCTTGGATCTTGATTGTGAGATGATGATGGGGATCGATCTGAACACGATCGAGGGGGAGGAGGCGGAGTCGCCGTCGACGGGGGCGCCGGCGTCGACGCCGGCGGTGTGCCTCGAGCTGTGGCACGCCTGCGCCGGGCCCCTGATCTGGCTGCCGAAGAAGGGAAGCGTGGTGGTGTACTTACCGCAGGGGCATCTCGAGCATCTGGGGCTGGCAGCTGAGGGGTTTCGCTACAATGTGCCTGCTCATGTCTTCTGCCGCGTCGTCGATGTCAAGCTCCATGTCCGTTAGCTTCTCTCGCTCTTGTTTCTTGTCTTCTTCTTCTTCTTCGATTTTGTGTAACTTGTGTGATTTTTACAGGCTGATGCGGCTTCTGATGAGGTGTTTGCTCAGCTGTGTCTTGTTGCCCAGGGCGAGGTCAGTCTTTTTTCGCAATTTTCAAATTGACCTGTCGATTTTCTGTTTTTTTAAGTGGAAAACAACGTCTGAAAGGGAAAGTTTTCATTTTTGGGAAATTTTTGTTGGTTAGGAGGTTGAGCAGCAGCTGAGAGAGGGGGAAGTTGAAGAAGATGGGGAGTCAGAGGAGTTTAATGGCGAGAGCAGATCGTCGTTGATGCCGCATATGTTCTGCAAGACCCTCACTGCTTCGGACACCAGCACGCATGGAGGGTTCTCTGTCCCTCGACGTGCTGCTGAAGACTGTTTCCCTCCATTGGTAGTGCGCCCATCTTGTGCCTCGGCCTTTTTCCTTTGTTCTGTGGGTCCATTAAGATGTTTCGAGTTTAGTTTGCTTTGATCTTAACTAATATCCTTCTTTGGTTTTCTTTGGACGCAGGATTACAAGCAGCAGAGGCCTTCACAAGAGCTTGTTGCTAAAGATTTGCATGGAACAGAGTGGAGGTTTCGGCATATCTACCGAGGTATTCTAGAAAGAAGATACACTTGGAACTCTTACATTATCTGAGATTATGCTGCATTGTCTACTTACAGCGTTCCCTTTTGGCAAGGAGAATTCCTAAAGAAGTGATAATTTTGTGATCTCTAAATTTGGACTTGCGTGGTTATCTCTTTTCATGTGGCCTGCGTTTATCTAATGTTTTTGTTTCTGTTTGGCTGCATTTATTGAGTTTGTAATTTTCTATGGATGCTCTAGTAACCTCTTAGGATGTCCTACTACCATGTAAGAAACACCTCTATTCTCTGTGATGTATGTTACTGAGGTAGAAAGGGGTATAAGTTGATGATGATAGGTCTTCAAAAGTGACACATAAGCAGAACAAGTCATATCTCTATCGGTTGATTGGACAAGGATCAACACTTTGGTTGTAATAAACTTTCATAGATGATAATCTCCATAAGATGATCCTTATCACTTCCATCTTTTTTGCTTACATTGCCTAAATAATGCCACAGATGGCAGTTGAAAAAAATGCAACTTGTGAATGGTAACGCTTGGTTGATTTACTTACCAATCAAGGAATTTTGAAGTTAAAGAGTACCATCTCTTCTCTAAGTCCCATTCTTGTCTTCTAGCAATAGGGCCTATGACAAGAATTCCAGTAAAAATGGTTATCCACTATGCTGGCCTAAACTAATCAAACTGTCCTGTCATAACTGAAGGTCCATTCCAAAATTTCAAATTTGCTGACAAATATGCTGGACACTATTAGTCAAATGCATCGTTCTTGTTGATTGAGAGCTACATTTATTAGATTAGTCTGCACGGTAATGGTTTTGTTAAGTTACATTGATGTACATTATTGGCTTTAAAATCCGTCTACTTGTACTCCCAAGCACCAGTCCAAACCTTGTGTCTGTGAGTCTATGCGCTGTCATTTATTTTGAACTTTCCATGTGTTGGCATTCTACATGTGAGAGGAGGAGAGGGGGTAGGGAGGTAGCTTAAGGTGCTTTGGTATGCATTATTGGCTCAAATCCAAATCAAGTTTGGGGGTGGGTTGGAGTGTTTTTTTTAACAGGTTTTGAAGTGTTTTTTAACAGGTTGAAATATATTCTCTTACGAGTTACAAATGCCTATTCTTCGCGCGTGTGTGAAACGAATGACTTCTATGGCTGTGCGGTTTAACGAACTGGTAAAATTTTATGATGTCATGGAAATTTAGTTAAGTTTTGATTTTTATAACCCGGTTGATGGGAATCACTAGCTCTTTATTTGTATTTAGGCTTTTCCTTTTATTTTAGGCTAGGGTTAGTATGCTATGTTATTTTGCTTTAGTCCACATATTGGATATGTGGGAAAACTTCTTTTATATTGGGCCTATATAAGGCCACAACTTGTAAACTTTTACTCAGTTCAATTGAAAAACTTTTATTTTACATTGCAAGTCTTGCTTTGTGATTGAAACTCTGCATGGTGATGTGCTAGTGGCAGAGCGATCTCCTTGGTGTTGAAGCCAAAATCTATCTTATCTCAAAATCCTAAATTTTCTTCTCTTCTTTTTCCCTTTCCCGTTTTACATCAATTTAGTATTAGAGCTGAAATTCCTGCTTCTTCCACAAAAAAATCTCCTCTTCCACAAATCTCAAACCCTAGATCTCCATCTTCTTATTTTCTCTAGTTTTCAAAAAAGAAAAAAGAAAAAAAAAAAAGAAACAAAAAAAAAGATTCAAAAAAAATCAAAATCATGTACTGTTCTTCACCATCTCCCTCTCTTCATCTCCACCGAAGCAGCAAAACCCAACCCTAGAAGGGTTTTCATCGCATCATGCGCCACTACCATCGTCCACCGTTCGCAACCTTCATCACCCATCACTCGTCCTCTGCTCGCCTGAAACAAGATCTAGATCGCTCAACTTCTCCCCCTACCAAGCACAACCGCGACTGCCTTTCCTTCCTCAGACACCCCCGACGACGACCTCCGCCGCCTCTTGTCATCACATCTTGACTGCATCTTCTTCCTCTCTATCAGATCAAGCCACGTTGCCTCATCACCAACAACAACATCACCTTCGTCAGCCCCGACCACCTCTTCCATCGCCATTGCAGAGCTCCTCGCCTCTAACTTCTCTGCCTTCATCGCCGTCCACCGACCTCACCAGAATCGTCACCGAAGAGCTACAACCGTCACCACAAACCGCCATCGTAGATCCAACCCTAGCTGAGATCGGGGAAGAAGTGACACTCAATTTAACCCAACCTGAACCACATCGGGTTAAGTTGAAACCTATTAGCAGTTGGGTCGGACTCGTTTCATCGAACAAAACCCGAACTCGATCCAAGCCTCAGCTGAGCTGACTAGCTCAGCCGCGCTGAGCCGAGCCGCTTAAGTAGCCGAGTTGAGCCGTCATTGAAGCCGAGCCGAGTCGAAGCCTATACTTAGCCGAGCTGAGCTCTGAGTCGAGCGAAGAAATCTGAAGCTCGAGCCGCCACCTCGGCCCGAAGCCGAGCCAAGCCAACAGCTGAGCCCAGTCGTCACTGAGTCGCCACTGTTCCTGAGCCAGAGCAGCATACTAGTGAACTTTCAGAGGCCGTTTTGAGCCCATTCGAAGTCTGAACTCGAGTTTCGTTTAAAGCATCAGATCCGTAGCCGTCCCGAAGATACTGGAAGGATTTCACAGCTTTTGACCAGCAGATCAGATCTCCAGGAGCTCCTGTTTGGTGCCGATACGGTTTCTGCAGCAGTCCAACCGTGTTTCAGGACCCGTTCAGAGTCCGATTCGAGTTTCGTGTAAAGCGTTGGATCTGTAGCTGACTCCTGGAGACACTGGAAGAATTTCATCACTTTTGGGCAACAGAACCAGCTTCTACAGGCCCTTGTTTGGAGCCACTGCTCGGTATCAGTGCCTTGTCAAGCACCTTTGGGTACTTTCTAACCTCACCTATCATATTTGCAATATCCTTGCATATCTATTGTGATTTTTGTGGTGATTGTTAGTTGTAGTTGCATGCTTGCATTTTCACTTCTAGGAATCATTTTGCATAATTCATTTTAGAAAATTATTAGGAAATTTTTCGGTTGATCACATCTAGTGAAACTTAGAAAACTATTTTGCATCCGTGTGGATATATGTATTGCATAGTGCATGCTTCTTTGTAGTGGTAGAACATATTTCTCTGATCAACTAGATATGGAGTTTAAACTTGACCTAATCCTTAGGGAGCTTTAATATTTGAAATTTAGAGTTGAAGGGTTAGAGAACAAGAACATAAGAGAGAACTCAGAAGATGATACCCGAGATAGGAGACACTGATAGGTGCAGGGATGGAGAAAATGATATAATCCGTAGGATTAAGATAGATCCTTCAATATTTAACGATATCCTTGACCCGAAGATTTTCAGTGATTGGATAGCAGATTTGGATTACTACTTTAATTGGTATAGGTTCACAGAGGAGAGTAGTGTTCAGTTTGCTAGGATTAGACTGTTAGGGTCAGTTAGAATTTATTGGACATCGATAGAGAGAGAATACACTAGGTGAGACTTTCATAGAGTCTTGGGAGGAAATGAAACAAAACCTTAAGGAGAAATACCTTCCAAACTCCTATAAGCATCGCATATTAGATAAATTGCACAGCTTTTATTAGAGTAGCATGTCAGTTTAGGAGTACACAACCGAATTTGACGACCTAACCTACGTTGTGAGGTGCAAGAGGATTCCTATCAAGCGATCTCTAGGAACCATTCTGGGTTGAGGTCAGACATCTAATGAGGAATGTTCATCCATTCCCGCGAGATAGAGGCCTTGAGCAAGCCAGTTAGCTCAAGATATAGAAATCTCTCTTAGGTTTTCTACAGAATGTAGGGTCATTCCTAAAGTCGGGGAGCAATCTAGCCCAAACCTCACATAACTAGAAACCCTAAGGGCAAATCTGTGATATATGAATCTTTTAGGAGTGTCGAGGATAGTCAATATTTTAAGTATTAAGGCTATGGTCACGTTGCTGCACAATGTCCCTCTATGAACCTCCTAATCAAGGAAGTCAATGATGATGAGATTAAAATGATCGTTCATGAAGTAGCTGGCAGCGCGACTGATTCTGATGATGATGTTAGGGTTGCTAGCATCCAGTTAGGTGTTATTAGGTGTCCACATACCTTTTGGTAACGAAGATTGGCTTAGGTCTAGTGTGTTCTACACCTATATTGCACATGAAGGGAAGAACTATAAGTTGATGATAGATGGGGTAGTTGTGCGAACATCATTGCCGAGACAGCTCTTGAGAAGATGGGTCTCAAGGCTGAGCCATATCCCCACCCATACAACGTGAACTGAGTTGATAAGACTGCTCAATCTATTACCCAACGTTGTCAGATCCCTATCCACATGTCTAGTTACGAGGATCATGTTTGGTGTGATGCCTTAGACATTGATGCCACACATCTTATTGGGTAGGTCTTGGTTGTTTGACTTGGGTGTAACCAGTCTGGATAGGTCCAACACTTATGAGTTTAAATTTAAAGGAAAGAAAATAGTGTTGAAACTTGTCAAACTAAAGTCAAGTGTAGAGAATAATAAGGAGAGAACAATCACCGAAAAGAATAACAAGGCACTCTGTTACTTAGTGACTAGAACCCACTTCTCTCCTGAGTCTCCTATTGATGGGTCTACACCTAGCTCTAGGAATTCTCACGGTCTTCTCTCTTCCCCTAGGTATCCCACCCATTGCCATAGTTGAGCCATTTGTACCACATTTTCGTAAGTTACATGAACATAATACGAATCAAATGACAATTAACAATTATAACTATCATTCTGCTGCATAGTCTCACAAGTGGTTGCATGACATCGCAATAGGTGACACGGTGCTGATTAGAGAGTGCACCCAGAGAGGTTCCCACTGGTAACTTTGAGAAAGCTCCGTACTCGACGCCGTGATTCATATAAGATTTTGAAGAGGTTTGGTTCCAGCGCATACGAGCTCGATATTCCCCATGATCTTGGGATCAGCACGTTGTTCCGCGTCGAGGACCTGACTCGTTATTGTACTTTCACGATGCCACATCGGTTTTCAGTTCGTCCATTGCAGCCACCACTGGTGAGGATAGCCGCTATTGAGGAGTTTGTGCAGTTTTCCCGATTCGATTTTATCATCTATGTTGCTGCCATTCGCCAGTGACGAATTTTACGACGCCAAGGAGAATTGATGGGAATCACTAGCTTTTTATTTGTATCTAGGCATTTCCTTTTATTCTAGGCTAGGCTTAGTTATGTTATTTTACTTTAGTCCCATATTGGATATGTGAGCCAACTTTTTTTTTTTGTATTGGGCCTATAAGGTCAGGACTTGTAGTCTTTTATTCAGTTCAGTTAATTTAAAAAAATAAATTTATTTTACTCTACATGGTGATGTGCTGAGTGGGAGAGCGGTCTCCTTGGTGTTGAAGTCAAAATCTAATTTCAAAACCCAAAATTTTCTTTCCTCTTCTTCTTTTCCCCCTTCCCGTTTACATCACCGGTGCCAATAGATTTATTATTAAATAATTCAAAATTTACAGAAAATTTCAAATCATTTTCACTAGATGTTAGTATATACCTCAGATGTTTAGTATATACCTCAAATTCTTAACAGGTCAACCACGCAGACACCTTCTTACTACAGGGTGGAGTGCATTTGTCAACAAGAAGAAACTTGTCTCAGGGGATGCTGTGCTTTTCCTCAGGTATGTGAATGAAAGTCGTGCTGGAACCAAAGAAATATTCACGGAACATTCTTTCACTGACTGTTTTTTTGCCCACTTTTTTTGGTCCTAAATAGAGGTAATAATGGGGATCTCAGACTGGGAGTCAGGAGAGCTGCTCAACTTAAGAGTGCTATTTCCTATTCTGTACTCTGTAGCCAGAATATGAATCCAGGTACACTGGCTGCCGTGGCTGATGCCGTGTCTTCAAAAAGTGTATTCCACATCTATTACAACCCCAGGTATATTTGAATGTAGTTGATGTTCAAGCCGCACTCAGTTTTCTTTTTGTCAAATAAAAAATTCTGAATGTAAACAGTTTCTATACGGATTCTGACTGTTTATTTATTATGGATTGACCCTGATATGTTGAATTCTGGAATCTTGAAGTATGTTAATCAATTTAAATACTACTTGTTACTATCAATCTAATGCTTCAAGAACACTTATAAAGCTCTATTTATGTAAATTTATGCTAGTTGTAGCTTGTGACCTCTGTCTATGAGAACTTGATTTTTTTTTTTTTTTAGAGGTCTCTGTTAATGTTTGTTAATGTTGAAATCACATGTTCTCATCCGTTAGATAAAAATAGGCACAGGTTGTCATTTAATGTATGAGAACTACAGCGAATGAACAAGCGTACGTGATATTATGCTCATAACCTTTTTTTTAATTGAATGCTCTATTGGAATTTTTGTTCTTAAATTCTGATAGTTTTTTGAACTGGTAGGCTGACTGTTTTTATGATTCTCATGTTTCTAAAAGTTAGCAGTATTATTGGTTCTTATTCAACAAAAGAGTGCTCTTATTTTTGTCAGGTACTCATAGATTGGTTTGAAGACAGGAAATTGCAAACATATAGTGAAATTCATGCCTTGATGCTTGGAAGTTAAGGACAAATATTGTAGCATTGAAAAAGGGTTTTCTGTTATCTGATTAGAATCATGTTTCACATGTAACAGCACTCCATTTTTGGGTGAACGTAGGACCTTTATACTTTGTCCATAATTGGGCTGGTTATGTATCACAACCCGAAGTCAAAGAAGTTGGAGAAGTGCTGGCTTTGGTTGCAAGGCTGACTGGCCCTAGACATGGTTGATGTAAAATCGTCAAATTAGAGTGGTAAATGCATGTAAGGAGAGTATCCAGTAAGATTAACCAAGGACAAATCTGTCAAATCAGACTGTGTTGTTTGATCATAATGGGATTTTTGAACGGCGATTTTGGAAAACTGGACAACGATAATTTGACTTGTAATCAGATTGTAGTACAGTCAGGTGAAGTTTCTCTGGGGATTTCTTTAGGAAAAGGGCGACCAGGGATTTCTCTAGGATCTGTTGTGATTTACTAAAATAACAAGATAATGGATTTATTTAGAGGAAGGACAGTCAGGGATTTTTGCTAATTTGTTTCTCTCTTTCTTGTGATTTTCCATCTGTTTAGTTTGGATTTCTGTCAGTTGTTATAAGGAATAATCAATAGGTTGCAGATCTTAACAAAGAAACTGCAGAAGATCAATAAAGATTATATAAGTTGGTGCCATGATTGTGGTCTAGGCCGTTAGAGGCAAAGATTGTCTTTCCAATTGTCACAGGTAGCCAAATGTACCTATTTTGCTACTTTAGGATCAAGTATTCATACGATTGTGACATTGAGGGGGAAGTTATCATAGAATCAAAGAAGTTCCAAACACTAAAAGCTAGGATAAGAAATAAGTGCACCCGTAAGAAGTTAATGGTCTCAATGGGGAAAGAACTGGGTGGATTGGATCTTTTCAATTTTCAACATAGACCATCAATTGCACCAATTAGGAGCAATAGAATTGTAGTTGATGGAGCACGGAGTAGGACGGTAGACCTAAACATGGGTTGATGGTTAAAAAGGATAACATGGCTAATGTAATCCAGGAGATGGCCCTTTACAAAGTTGAAAACAGAGGGAGGGATTAATGTACTCGACCTTAGATTTGGGACAGAGGCATTGTTGTTATAGTAGTTAAAAGGTTTTGCAGCTATAAGAAGCAATCCTTGTTTCAGCACATTTTTTTCTGTCTTGTGTTATGCATTCCATTTCTCTTAAGTTCATAGTTGGTAGTTTCAGCATATTTTTTGTGATACTTATTTGGCATATTTTATCACTTCTACCTTTTCTTCATGCTAAACGTTTGGTGATTTTAGGACGTCATATTAGTTGTTATTTTGTTCACTGTGCATCGGTAAGAAATTGTAAACCGAGAAGTTATGATGAGATGGGGAATTTCTTGCAAATTGACTTCTGATGTACACTCCTCTATTTATAGGGTCACGACATCTTATTTTTAGAAATTTGTTAATAGGAAGCTAGATAAAGGCACCATCGTAATTAGTATGTTATGATGAAATGGGTAATTTCACTACTAAATGACATGTATGCAATTTTCTACATTTTACAGGGTTCAAGGTGTTAATTTTAATTTTTTTGAAGTTATATAAAGTACATCACACTTATTTATTTATTTATTTGAAGTTATATAAAGCATTAAAGCACATCACCGTTAGTATTCATGTGAGTCTATCTTAAACCGTTTTGTTAGCTTTAGCTGACTGCATACAAGGGCTTAAGTTGTCATTTTAGCTTCTGAACGTGAAAAGTTGAATGCATAGCATGGGCTGGAAACGACCACACTTACATATGAAGTTTTATTTCTCACAGAGCATGCCCCTCAGAGTTCATAATACCGTTTTGGAAGTTTACAAAGAGCTTGAATTACTCATTTTCTATTGGATGAGGTTCAAAATGCGATTTGAAAGTGAAGATGCAGCAGAAAGAAGGTTTGGCACATTCCAATTTTGACAAACATGCTCTCTCCTATCTTCTTCAAGTATGGTGTGACTTTCTTTGCCCTTTCATTTCTTCAGGTGTGCAGGATGGATAACTGGAGCTGGTGACATGGACCCTGCCAGATGGCCAGGTTCAAAATGGAGATGTCTTCTGGTATGTAATTAAAATATTTATTATTTGTATTTTGCTAATTCTTAAGTTGGTTAATCCAGTTACAACTTCTGGATTTTTGTGCAACACTTTAGTTCTTACATAGTAGCTGTTATCTCAAAATTCTATCTGTAGATTCCTTTCATTTCACACCATTCTTTGCAACTAAGTATTTTGGAGTTAACTTATCATTTTGTCTCCCTCTGCATTCATACTGAAATTTGCTTTTGCTTTCACGCATCAACTTTAGTTAATCATTCCTGAATTAACAACATAAGAGCTGTATGCAGTTTTCTTTCTTCAATGGGGTGGTAAAATTATGAGTAGGATTCTATGTGTGGCAAATAAGCTATTTACAAGCTAAACTGAAGGCCAGTTTATGGATTTGCAAAGTAAACTTCTATGCAGTACCAGGCGATCCCCTTCGAGTTTTCTCTGGTCAATGTAGGATAATACATATGATACTAATTACCCGTACATATTAATATTTAATATAAGTTGTTTTTGGAGTGACAGGATAGGCCTCGTATTCTCAGAGTAAGGGCATGTGGCTCCCGTGTTACTTGCTCAAAGTTTTACCAGCTTCATGGTGTGTTGTGCTATACTATCGTTCAGGAAAATGACATGCATTAAGTAGGTGGAAGAAAAAGGGTAAATTGGTACACCAGCTAGTAATTTGCAAGTGGATTTTTAACAAGGCTTTTGCTGGTAGGAGGGCGTAATAGCACAAATACAGTAGAAGAAATGCCGCATTTTTTTAATAAATTCCCCCCCTCCTTTCCCCTCTTTTCATTTTTGGATGGCCAAGCATAGCTTGATCCTCATATTTATATTTTTTATATTTTAATATTTGGGATAGAAATTGAAAATTCCTTCAAAAAAGTTCATCTGCCATTTTCTACCTCACTTTAGTCTCTTTCCACTTGGTATCAAAACAAAAACTTTATAAATGAGCAAGGGGAGACGATATTTATGAAGACGTTTCCGCATATTATCTTTTCAGTTTCTCATACCTCAGGATTTGCACTGTACTGAATTAGAGGCTTTAGGTTGATTTGAATTCAGTCCTAGCCTGCTGTACCCGATGAAGCCTCGTTCAAGACTCGCTAGTGTTCGTAATATCTGTTGTGATAAACTGACACCACCAAACAATAAGAGTAGCCACGGAAGCCCCAAACAATCTATCATAGCAAGCAATATAACTTAATCACCACAAGAGAAAGAACATAAATCAAACACAAGATTTTGTTAGAGGGGGAGAAATTCTTATTAAACTGAGAATCAAAATAGAGTTTACAAGAATCTCTTACAAGAATCTCTCAAACTCTCAGTTTACAAGGATCTCTTACAAGAATCTCTCAAACTCTCAATATAAGGTGGATGTAACAATCTTGTTCTCGCTTACTACCTAAAATTCACAATTAGGGATTTTATAGACTTTTAGAATAAATTTAGATCTCCAAATATTCAGTAAAATCATCATGACCATCCAATAAACCACCCTTAGAAAGTAAGAATTAGAAACTCTTTCAAAATCCCAATAAGAAAACAGTTCAGTTTTTGAAAACCGCCCAGAGCTTTCAAAGCTCTGGATCACCTTTTGAAAGGTCCCTTCTCTTACCGAGAGCAAGACTGGCTCAGAACTGTCGAAATCTCCTTTCGAGCTTTCGAAAGCTTCATCCCGAGACTAAAGCCTGCCTTAGATTTTCGACAGCTTTTCAGAGCTGTTGAAAGCTACTTTCGAGCTTTTGAAAGCTTAAGTGAAGCTTTCGAAAGCTCGAGTTTGTGCATGTTGTATACATTTCTGGCTGCTGAATGAATTGAAATATCCTTCACCTTGTCGCATAGTCTTCTCCAATGAATGTGAGACATCTAAAATACCAACAATCTCCACCTTGACTCACATTCCATGAGTCTTTTTTTATAAATTGGCCTCCACACCATCAAATAAGCTTTTTCCCCCTTTTTGTGACTTCACACGGCTTCCTCTCAAGAGTCCATTCTCCACCTTACTTTTAGAAAACCTTGATGAAGTTCAGAGATACTCTGAACTTCTCCACCAGGATGGTTTTTGTCATCATGTCTGTTGAATTCTTTTTTGTATTGATTTTGATCAAATCAATAACCTTTTCCACTGCAACCCACTGACGTATCATGTGATACCTCACATGTGTTTTGTTTGCTTGTGATCTTATGATCCTTAGCGAGATGTATTGCACTATTTACTGTCGTAGTAGATCTGAATTGTATCATGTATGATTCCAATGTACCGATCAATCTTTTCAACCACAAGGCTTGCTTAGATTTCTCAACTGCAGTCATGTACTCTGTCTCTGTTGTTGAAAGCGTCACTGTGTCTTACAACTCTGCCTTCCACCTAACAACACTCTCAGTTACTGTGAATACATAATCTATCGTCAATTTTCGCTGAACAAGATCTCCTGCATAATCTGCATTAACATATCCTTGTAGTATCTTAGACTTCTCTGTTTCCAATCTTTGAAATGCCAAACCTATCTTGTAGATATTGTAACACTCACTTCACTGTTTCTCAATGTTGCTTGCCTGAATTCGACATGAACTGACTTACTGTACTAACTGTATAAGCTATGTCAGGCCCAGTGCAGACCATATCATATATAAGTGATCCCACCGCACTAGCATATGATACTGGAGACATCTCATCCTCCTCTTTTTGTTGAACTCCTCTTTTAGTTGAGCTTTAAGCTTCTGATATGTGTTTTATTTCTCGCAGCAATCAGCATACATTCACATACAACAGCAAATATATGAGATCATAATTACACTGCTTAAAAAAAATACAATTGTCATGCTCACATCGGCTGTAGTTGGCCTTGATCATAAATGAGTCAAAACGCTTGTATCAATGTCTGGGAGACTACTTCAACCCCATAAAGGGACTTCTTAAGAAGAAACATCTGGTTTTCTTGACCTTCCTGAACGAACCCTTCATGTTGCTTCATCTCACGGTTCGAAGACTCGTCCGAGTCGTCTTCTGCCGAGTCAGATAAGACTCGGTCGAGTCTAGCTCTGAGACGAGTCCGAGACACGAGTCGGTCAACTCGACTCAGAGGAGGCCGACTCGGTCGAGAATCAGAGTCGACTCGGTCGACTGAGTCAACTCGGATTATAGGCCGAGTCAGCGACTTAATTATTGTGTGATGAACGGGTATAAAGGAAAAAGGGGAAAGAAAAAACAAAACTTACCTTCTGGACCTCCGCCGCCTCCCGATTGCTCCGCCAGCTCAAATCTGGACGTATGCTGCCGCTTGATCACCGTCGGCCGCTCCTCCCCAGGTGATGGTCCTGTTTCTCTCCCCCTCCCTTTCTCCCTCTCACCCGCTCTCTCTCCCCCTCTCCATCTCCCAATCTCTCTTGTGTCTCTTCCCCTCCCTCCCCTTGTGTCTCTCTCACATCCCTCTCACCCGCTCGCCTCTCCATCTCCCATATCTCTCTATCTCTTTCCCTTTCCCTCCCTCCATCTCCCATCTCTCTGTCTCTTTCCCTCTCCCTCCCTGTGTCTCTCCCCCCTCACCCGATCTTTCTCCCCCTCTCCATCTCCCAGACTCTCTGTCTTTTCCCCTCTCCCTCCCTCTCTCTCCCTCCCCCTCCCTTTCTCACCCGCCCTCTGTCTCTTTCTCTCTCTCCCTCCCTTTGTTAATTTAATTTTGTTAATTTAATCTAGTTATTAATATTAGTCTAAATTTAATCTAGATAATTTAATATATATATATATATATATATAGCTAATTTAATCTAAATAATTTAACATAAAGCTAATATTAATTTAATTAATTTAACATATAGCTAATATTAGTCTAAATTTAATCTAGTTAATTTAATCTACTTAATTTAATTTAGTTATTTAATCTAATTTAGCGTAAATTTAATCTTTTAATGTTAATCTTTTAATATAATTTAAATTAACAAATACTTTTTAATGTGAAAATTACTACTTTAGGATATTTATGCATGTATTTTGTGCAATTTACTATATTATGTGTGTATTTTGATATGTTTCTACCGACGATGCGTGTATTTATGCTTTCGCTTTATGTTTAGTGTGCTAGGTGATAGGTTTTGAATATGTGATACATGAATATTGATGTCTACATTTTTTTAAGAATTGTAGTGATTTTTTTAGAATTTTTTGAGCTTTCTATGTAGCGTTTTGCACGTATCACTCGAGTCCGATCCGAGACGCCGAGACCGATCCGTCTTGGTGCCCACCAAGTCGGCAGCCGAGTCCTCGACTTTGAACCATGATGTATATCCTCTCCTCTAGCTCACTATGCAGAAATGTTTTCACATCCAGCTGTTCCAACTCAAGATCACTTTGAGCCGCGATTGCCAACAACAACCGAATAGATGCATGCTTGACTATATGAGAGAAGATTTCATTGTAGCAATACTTTCTTCTGAGAATACCTTTTAGCAACTAGTCTTGCCTTTTATTGCTCACTATCCTTCTTTGGAAAGATCCATCTGTGACTACTGCTTTAGAACGCTTTGGTAGATTCATCAAAGATTCCTATCCAAATACTCCATCTCTTATTCCATGACTATAGCCTACTTGTCACCGTCGTCTGCCTCGATTGCCTCCTTGTAATGGCTAGGATCTTCAGCTTTTGTCGCTAATACAAAAGAGACTTGATCCTCTTCCCAGTCATATCTGATTGGTGGTACGGAAACTCTGTCTGACTATCTCAACGGTATAGGTTGCACTTATTGCTCTTGAGTAGCTTCATGTCTGTCTCCATCTGAAACTAAGGAGTCTTCATCTGACTTGACAGGCTTGATGTGGTTATCTGAAAACTCAAAACTCCTCTTTCTGAGAATCCGCTGAACTCGCCTTGTCCTCCGTCTTTGACTTTGCTTGCAATATTGAATCTTCATCAAATATATCTCTGCTAACAAAGGCACTCATCTTCTTTGGGATCCCAAAGCCTATATGCCTTGGTTCCCTTAGTGAAACCGATAAAGTAACACCTCTTTGACTTAGACTTTAGCTTGTTCTCTTTTGACTATCAACCAAACTGTATGTTAGACAATCAAATATCCGTAAGGTTGAATAGTCCACTGGCTCTCCTCATCATCTCTTTTAGGATCTGAAGATCAACGGCTGTAGATGGGACATTCATATGGTTATGGATGCAATGTTATTCCATGTGTGTCATTTACTGGCAAAGTACCCTACATCTGGCACAGGAGATTTTAATTTACCTGAGATAAATTGGTATTTCTGGTATTTCATATCGTGGTGATTATTCAGCAAGCTGAATCATCGGTTATCTCTTGATTGAGCTGTCATGCAACTTATATCTAGAATTGGGTGGCTTCAGAAAGACTTGGACTATCTATTGACCTTATATCCATGATATGGCTGACTCCTACAGGTGAGATGGGATGACGATATTGATACAAGTCGTCAAAATAGAGTGTCTCCTTGGGAGATTGAGCCGACAGGTTCACTTTCGGGACCAGCTGGTCTGTCAGCATCTAGTTCTAAAAGAACTAAAATCTGTCTGCCTCCAGGCAATCCTGATTTCCCAGTTCCAAGTAAGTCAGCAGCTTTGTGACTATTGGGTATAGCTAACATCTGTCTGACTTTCTAATCATACATTTGATGCACTGAATTTAATCTTTTATCTAATTGCTTGCAGATGGAAGTGGGTGTGTAGACTTGGGGGAATCAGCAAGGTTCCACAAGGTCTTGCAAGGTCAAGAAATTTACGGTTTTAGAGCCCCTTATGATGGTATTGGTGTAACCAGTTCTCAGATGCCTGAGATACGAAATCATCAGTATCCTGAAATGACGAGATGCACCAATGATGTGAATTGTGGTATTTTATCTGGTCCTGGTCCTGAAAGTGCTGCAAGAGTTCCAGCCGAGTTTTCCTACAAATGCACGGGCTTTGGAGAATCTGTTAGATTCCATAAGGTCTTGCAAGGTCAAGAAATTTTTCCAGTGAATCCACCGTGTCGGGAGGTTCAGCTGATCCCCGCACAGAAAATTGTGGATTTGGATTCTTTGAGGGTGGACACCCCGGTGCTGGAGGAAGAGGGCCTGCACCAATTCAGGGATATAGCGTTCTTGTTCCTCCATCTATCCCTTCAGCTCCAGTGTCATCCCCATCTTCAGTTCTAATGTTTCAACAAACTTCTCAGATTCCTTGCCCTCTATCAGTTTATGCATCAAATACAAGGGATAAAGGTGAAAACGGCAGTTATTTAGGTTATTCATGTTTTTCAAAATTCTTGCGTGGAAAGCATGCATCATTGCCCACTCAGGCCCGCCACACGGGGTATGAGCTCAACAAAAAGCAATTTGTACCAGAGAAGAGCTATGTTGCTACGCATGTTGGTGAGCCGGAGTTGAAGAATGATCAGACTATTGGTAGAAATGGTTGCAAGCTTTTGGATTTTCCTTGACTGAGAGGATTCCAGTAGTGGACATAGTGGATGACACTTTCTCCGCATCTCCTACTGCAACGGAGATGAATCTTGAAACCTCTTCTCCATCCTCAAATCCTCACACGCCAAATAATTCTGTGGGGCGTAGTTGCACACAAGTAAGCACTCTTCACGCTGTGCGCTGCTACGCCTTTTTAGGATTACACCCTTGCTGCTTTATTTGGTTATAAAGCTTATACTGCAGGTTCACAAGCAAGGGAGTCTTGTAGTTCGGGCCATTGATCTCTCAAAATTTGATGGATATGATGGTCTAATCTGTGAACTGGAGCGTCTGTTTGATATGGGAGGGCTTTTAAATGATAAACAGAAGAAATGGCATGTTGTGTACACGGATGATGAGAATGATTTGATGCTTGTAGGAGATGATCCTTGGCAGTTGAGTGTTTGCATCCATCTTTTTTTGCTTGAGAATCTTCGTATTTTACTGCTTTTGCCACTGACAATTGTTTGGTTATCTATGATTGCACAGGGACTTTTGCAACAGTGCTTCAAGGATTTTGATATACACCCGTGATGAAGAAGAAACAGCGTAATGTCATGTGGCAGGTGATTGATGCCCGTAGATGCTAAGCACATTTTCCCCTTAATGTTATAGGGTTAAACTTTATGTTAGGGTTCTGAGACAATGTACGTTACAACCTTGTATCTATGTTGTGGGGAAACGCTCACGGTGTTCACTTATCGTATATTTTCCTTGGCCGGCATGGAACTTGGTTCAGTGTTCTTGGTTCCATGCTCTGTCTAGCTGCAACATGTTAAAACTAATTATTGACTGTAGTTGCCTGTGTGGAGCTTCTTCTATCAAGCCACAACCAGAAGGCTTGTATCGAAATCTGAGTTTGTTGTTTGATTGGCTGCTCATTGAACTGAACAATCTTGTGAGACAAATCTTATCTATGTTCCAGATCAATAATTTTGATCTGAAGTTCTATGATATTTGGTACAGAGGAAAAAATGTTGACAAGCTCATATGATTCTCACCTTAAATTATGCCTGCCTCCTGAACTTTTAAGAGTGTTGATGCTTCTCTCTTCTTCTTTAGCTGCATGTTGTAAGGTTCACCCTTGACCTGACAGGCGGCACGGTTCTTGTTTATTTATTCATTTATTCTTCCATGCCTAAAGTTCCTCAAGAGTACTACAAGAACTACACAAGGAGAACAAAATTAGTTTGAAAATAACATATAAAGGAGGTCGACCATCCTAAATAAAAGACAGTGGGATACCTCTGGTCATGAAGTTCATCATTGAGGACACCAACGCGATATTGGGATGAAAATTTTGGCTCTCATCGTAGCAAAATTGCTAATAGCAGGAAACGGGTCTCGTAGGTTTTCAATCTCTCTGAATCTGATATATAGGTGAGAAAATGATTACATTCAGGGGATCAAGATGAAAGCTTGGCGGGATTGGCATCATCTCCCCCACAGATTGAGCTCATCTTTCCAAGTGCTCGCTGCCATGACCTCAGTGTGCCGGCACAGACGTGTGTTACCTGAAGCTGGTATATTCCAAAAACTGCTCGTCCTTGGTTTTGGATTTGTTCTCCCAAACCTCATCATCGATCATCTCAGAATCAATGCGTCCAAACCTAACAACATCAAGACCAGGAAGAAGCTCCGCAATCTTCATTTTAAGATCAGAAGGCAGATGAGCAAATCACAGATCAGAAGGCAGATGAGCAAATCACAGTGGTGGAGGCAACCCATTTTTAAGATAGATGTCGATCCAAAGAAGGAAACAGAGACCCTTTTTGAGTCTTCCAAAACCTCAACACCACCTGTTCGTAGCTTGCTCAATCAGTCACATCATGTTCATCTTTTCTTCTCTCTTCAATCAAATCTCAATCTTTTGGATGACTCCCATGTAATTAACGGAGGAAAAGAGGAGCCCAAAACATTTTTGATCAACTGTTGCAACATCATTTACATTGAATCATGGAAAGGAACTAGAAGCTTCCACCAATGTAATAGTTTCAACTTCCTACTCTACTTCTTAACCTCGTTTGCTGCAAAACCATTCAAGCTTGTACTCAATACCTCAGATCACGCATTGTTAGAGCTTAACTAATTATTTGATTTAGTGCAACCATCACAACATCTGTAGACTGTTCAATTTGTACTTTTTCTGTTCAGTTTTGCTCATCTACACTTTTACCATTTACTCAAAAGCTAACCACAAGACACTGCAAAGATGCAACGACAGAGGGACTCCAGAAAAGCATTACAAAGATTGTCTTTAGCTGGATGCTGCGAGAAAATTATTGATTCGTGTCAAGTAAAAACCTAGGATCCACTTGAGAATCCTGATCTAATAATTTACCGTTTTATCCAAATTCAATATTTCTCTCTAAGTATAATAATTTTCACAAGGATCAAATAAAACTTGATAAGGTTCTCTTGCTCAAATATATTTGTCATTTTTTTCTTAAAAATATAAGACATATCTAAAAGTAACTAAATAATCTCTTTCATTAACAATGTTTTGGATATTTAATCTGTTTTTGTCTTTTAGATTACTGAAAAGTCCTTAAAATTGAATTGATTTTTAGAATTGAATTGATGTTTATGAATGCTAACAATTTTTCTTGTGTACTCTAGGAATGTTCATAATTTTTTTTTCTCTTTTTGAATTGAATGCAATTTGCTAAGATTTGCTTGAGTTTGATTATTATGAGATTATTGCTTTCTTTTTGTTCTCAAGTTGCTGTTTTTGTGCTAGCTTTAAGTTCCGTTAATTTTATTTGATTTATTGGTTATCATCATACTACAATCATCAAGATATCAAAATTCATGATGATAGTTTAGGAATAACTCACAGAATCTTTAGATAGACTTCATCACCATCTAACTCATGCTCGTTCTTTTAAGCTATATATATACCCAACGCTTATTTCTTATAGATTGTATTTATGCTACCGTGAGCAAAATCAGAGCACGCAATCAATTGGGTCTTGAGGCTGCAGTGGAGGTCACTGCAGAGTTCCTCAATAAGGTGTTGCGCGTGCCCTTGACTACAACCTCTCTGAGAAATCCACCTATCAGACAGAGACAGATGCAGCCAAAGATGTACCCAACATGATAAGAATAAAAAACAATAGAGAAAACAAATCAACACAGTATTTAACGAGGTTAGACAATTTGCCTACGTCCTCGGGGCAAGGGAGAGATATTTTATTGATTCAACTATCAATACAAACTAATACAGAGGGATATTTGAGGGATCTTCCTTCGATACCAATACATGAGGGCTCTAGCACTTATTTATAACCACAGAGTCTCAGGGTTTAGGAAACCACGATTGGATTCGACCCCAAACAGGAAAGCAGTCCGAATTCAGAAAGGACAGCCAAAATGCGTCTGTCGATCGACCGGGCGGTCGACCAAGCCTCGTCCACGGTCGACCTCCCATTCGACCGGACCCAACAGAAAGCAGGCTGCTTTCAGTCGTTCGATCGGGCAGTCGACCGTTCCTTGTCACGGTCGATCGCACGGTCGACTGGGCTATTCCTGTGCATGCTATGCACACCGGTCGACCGGCTTTCTCCACCGGTCGACTGTGCGGTCGACCGGGAGCTTTCCTTATAACGGTCCCAGTTTAGCAAATCCTCAATTTACATAACATCCACTTACACAACCGACTAATCAAATCATTTCCTTATTTCTTAAAAATTTCAGCAGCACCTCCTTTGTAATTACTGGTCGGATATAATATCCAATACAGATATAATAATTTCGGCTAACATCAGCCTACTTATTCTCATTTCAACCATATAACTGAATTCAAAATCGACCACACAATCACGAAAGTATTTCGGCTTGACATCGCCTACTTATGGAGAAACATAATAACATAAACTCTAGAGTTTCTTTCTCGGCATCCATAGGCTTTCAAAATTCATAACTTTCAAACTTAAATGGCATTATACTGATAAATCACTTCTTATTGCTACAACCCAATAAAAGATATCTCAAATGTCAACTTGAAATGAAACTACTACAAGGTTCACCATATATGTATATGTACAAGATTAAAAATCTACCCCAGACCCACATGTATCTTTCACAAACACAAGTGTTCCAAAATACAAGAGTTGGACAAATTCAGATCGAACCCTGCGCAGCATAGCCCTGACCTCTGCCTCCAAGCAACCTGCAATATATCAGTCTGTGGGAGGGTGAGCTCGACAGCTCAGTGAGTGAGGTAGGAAACAAATCAAGAAAAGATAATATCTCATTGTGAGTACGAATATTCACGCAATAAAAGGAATCTGAAACAGCAAGAAGACAAGAATTGGAGGCATCCGATAGGTTAATAATTAAGGCCTCAGCCTCTAAAATTTCTGAGGACGGTCAGACTCTTATGATCGTATTCCCCAATTTCTTTCTTGGATTTTCATATTTATGTGTGATAAGGTCTAAGAGTTACATAACAAACTCTCTCGTCTTATGTGTACATAGTGTGCATTACCCACGTACCTTGTGTTTCACGCTATCATACATTAACCACAAGAGTTATGCCATAAACCTAGTTATTGCATTCAGATAACACTTACTTCACAAGTCATAATTATGTAACATACAATCATATCATATTTCTCGTAATGCAATAACGCTTCACCCTTCAAGTAAAGCACGGATTCACATGCACATTTTCATCCAATACATGGTATTCATTTTAAATCAGCTAAACTTGTATTCTGATGGTTTCATGTCATATACGATGACACACCCTCATACCCCCAGTGTCACATACACACACATACACATTTGTATCACACATAATCATTCATTTTCAATCATATGTAAGGATTCAAATACATGTATATCATATCACCATTCAAGTACTGCATGGATTAACCCTTGCACTTTCACCCATCATATAATATTTCATTATTTCTTATAATAAAGCAGAGCTTCACAGTCATGCATAAGGACAAGCATAGAACACTGTTCAATTTGAATAAGCACATCTTATTTCATGACACACGACCCATCTCATACCCCGTCTTCACACCTACCAGCTCCCGCTGGCCCCTTCCTACATTTAACACACACAATATCACACAAAATCATATTCACACAATTCCCAAGTTCGGATTCTTAACATGCTTATCAATTATAAGTGCTCCAATAGGTCAGCACTTAAGTAATAACATCTATTTCCATTCATGCTCTATCCAACTATTCATATTAGGTATATTATACAAAACAAATCATTCTCATAAAATTCTTAGTTGACTATGACGATGTTATAGGGGCATCTACTAACATATCACCTTCTATGTTAAACAACTTCTAAACACTTTCAGCTGAACTTAGAAATGTTAATGACTTAAGCAGTATATACCTTTCTTTGCAATGAGAATATAGACAACATCTTATTTAAACTGAAGGTAGGAATGTGAACCTTCTTAACAGTAACAAATCTTTCACTTTTAACCCAGTGTCGGAATCTCTAAGAAATTATCATATGCATAGTAAAGTACGGATCTCATTTCACTTGGCACTAAACTGCACACGAAGTTTATTGGTACCTTATATTTTTTTATGAGCCAGATAAGGACGGTCTGCTATCTGGAGTAGATACCACTATTAAAACTTTTAGTAAAATCCTTCATGACTCATATTATGCTGATATCAACTTTCGGGTATAACATAATTAAATCTTTTGTTACAAGGTCATGAGATTTTATCAGTTCTTCTATCTCTTAGACTTCTTAGAATATTACCCAAGACAATTTCAGGTGTAGACGTTAGGAGTACAATCTCATCTACTTTATATACTAAAATTCTAATGAAAGGAGGGCTTGAGTTTAATTGGGGAGATTTCCGTGTTCTCCAAATTTCTCTTCTAATTATATTTTAATTATAAAAGGGACACAATTTAGCTTTGTGCATTAATGAACTTGAAGTTAAATCCCTACATGTTAAGGATTTGCAAAGCCTTTACTATATCAACAAGGATCACTCTAAAAATCCTCGATTTGCTCGTGATGTTTCGTCAAGCCTCTATCACCTACATCCAACCGGAATGTGAATAAACTGCTGGGAGGTGGACTCGTATAGCTATATATATATATCTCTTAGACAATATAACACATACTATAAGTAGTTTGATGTTGCAGTGACCACCAGTCATGAACCTTTTGTTTGACACAATTTTATGGCTCGATCTTTCCGGATAACCAACGGAGTTTTTATAATAACTTTCATTCTACATATAGGAATAGAACGAGGAAAGGTTTATTAGAAACTAGACTCCACTACCTTTCCAATGACCTATTACATGATAGGTTTTGATTAACCAAACTGCTCCAGAAATTCAAAAACCTATCAGCTGTGCTGAATTCTGCAGCATGACAGTTTTGACCAACCTTCAATGTTTCAGTCATAGCTTAAGTTACAGATATCCGATGAGGGTATGGTATGAACCGTTGGAAAATAGACTCGATTATCTTTCTAACGGTATAAAATATGATACCATTAAACCCCAACATACTGCTGATCTGCACTTAAATTTACAGATTATGATCCTGAACAAATTCCTGCACCTATAAGGGGTATTCTCTATTCACTCAAAATAATTAATTTATTCTGAAACTTTTAAAAGAAAATATGGGGGAATCGTAAATTGGGGATTTCCTTAGATGACACAAATTGATCATTATATGTGCCTTAAAATTTCTCCGAATTTGAAAATTGAAAACTAGATAAGCTTGGTCGAATTAAGGTCTCCTCCACTACATTATTACTACTATAGAAATCTTTCACCTTCCATTAATTAATAAATACAATCGAATTAACCCATTAATAGCAAGCCTAAAATCATACCTTAACATGCAACCTCCTTACCCATCATTTAGGTGCAAATTAAATTTTCTCATAAATTTAGAGATCAAGGTTTGATCATTACATGCATTGCCAAGGGATTTCAAGGAATATATACGCATGACTAGTTCAAGGGAAACAATTCTACTCAAATCAAGGATTAAGATCTAGGGATAAAAATAAAAATTGATTGAATTTGAGGAATGAGAAAAAGGGAAACCCCACTCACAGCCGAAATTTCCGAAGTCCGGCCGCCCTAGCCGGCCGCCGCTGTCGCTGCCGCGGCCCTGGCCGCCGCTGGCCGCGCCTCCGGTCGCGCGTGGCCGCGGCCGGCCGCGCCCTGGCCGCGCCTCCTTGGCCACCCGCGCGAGAGAGAGAGAGAGGGGGGAAAACTGCGTGAGGGAGAGAGAGAGATTTGGGGGAGAAAATAAACTTATTTCTCTCCCTTACCTATTATAAATAATTATCTATATATATTATACTTGCCTTATTTGCCACTTGTCATCATAAGATCCTCTCCAATTGCCACCTCTCCTACACAAATCTCAATTAAATCTCTACCCTCCACTTCACTCTTTAAATCCCTAGTTCTCATCTCCACCCTACATTATAAAATAAAACTTTATTTTCCACTTATATAGTTTGTATCTTTTCATGAAATACCATTATACACATAAATATATACAATACATTCTTGTATACATCACCAATATTATTATCACTATTACATATAAATATTTTTAACATGCATAGCTATTTAAATACTTCCAATTAATTCATTTCAAATTTCCCTGATAAATTTCTAAATTTATTATCACATAAATATAACCAAATTAAAATTCCTGATATTCTTTATAATCTCAATACTCAAGGAATATAGTATTAAATCAGGGTTGAAAAATTCAGGGTGTTACATTCTACCCTCCTTACAAAAGTTTCGTCCTCGAAACTTGCTACCTGAAGTAAGTAAGCATAAAACTTTGCATTTCTCTTATATACTTCAAATTCTTACTTCCATAAAAGACCCTTTTCGATCCTTTTCCTCAAGAACTTGGTATTTCATGAACAATTTCCTATACTATATTCTTACGATCCGACTTAATCTTAACTCGCTTGATATTTTAATCATTTCCTTACTCCAGTGTCCCATACCACTAGCAGCTCGTTCTGAGGGCCCACACCCTCAGCCGAACACATCCGAATTTTGGCATGTGGGTACCATAATCCTAACATAAGGTAGTGACCAAATATCCCGGGCTTCAGGATTAGTCATACACGTAAGAACTCCTACCCCCTTTAACCAATCATAGCAAACAACACTTTCACATACATGCATAACACAACCACGCATATCAATCATACCAATCCAATCTTCTTTCCATCATAACTATTCTAAATCTATCCACATTCTATATCCTGCGCTCTGATACCAACTGTAACGGTCCCAGTTTAACAAATCCTCAATTTACATAACATCCACTTACACAACCGACTAATCAAATCATTTCCTTATTTCTTAAAAATTTCAGCAGCACCTCCTTTGTAATTACTGGTCGGATATAATATCCAATACAGATATGATAATTTCGGCTAACATCAGCCTACTTATTCTCATTTCAACCATATAACTGAATTCAAAATCGACCACACAATCACGAAAGTATTTCGGCTTGACATCGCCTACTTATGGAGAAACATAATAACATAAACTCTAGAGTTTCTTTCTCGGCATCCATAGGCTTTCAAAATTCATAACTTTCAAACTTAAATGGCATTATACTGATAAATCACTTCTTATTGCTACAACCCAATAAAAGATATCTCAAATGTCAACTTGAAATGAAACTACTACAAGGTTCACCATATATGTATATGTACAAGATTAAAAATCTACCCCAAGACCCACATGTATCTTTCACAAACACAAGTGTTCCAAAATACAAGAGTTGGACAAATTCAGATCGAACCCTGCGCAGCATAGCCCTGACCTCTGCCTCCAAGCAACCTGCAATATATCAGTCTGTGGGAGGGTGAGCTCGACAGCTCAGTGAGTGAGGTAGGAAACAAATCAAGAAAAGATAATATCTCATTGTGAGTACGAATATTCACGCAATAAAAGGAATCTGAAACAGCAAGAAGACAAGAATTGGAGGCATCCGATAGGTTAATAATTAAGGCCTCAGCCTCTAAAATTTCTGAGGACGGTCAGACTCTTATGATCGTATTCCCCAATTTCTTTCTTGGATTTTCATATTTATGTGTGATAAGGTCTAAGAGTTACATAACAAACTCTCTCGTCTTATGTGTACATAGTGTGCATTACCCACGTACCTTGTGTTTCACGCTATCATACATTAACCACAAGAGTTATGCCATAAACCTAGTTATTGCATTCAGATAACACTTACTTCACAAGTCATAATTATGTAACATACAATCATATCATATTTCTCGTAATGCAATAACGCTTCACCCTTCAAGTAAAGCACGGATTCACATGCACATTTTCATCCAATACATGGTATTCATTTTAAATCAGCTAAACTTGTATTCTGATGGTTTCATGTCATATACGAGACACAACCCTCATACCCCCAGTGTCACATACACACACATACACATTTGTATCACACATAATCATTCATTTTCAATCATATGTAAGGATTCAAATACATGTATATCATATCACCATTCAAGTACTGCATGGATTAACCCTTGCACTTTCACCCATCATATAATATTTCATTATCTCTTATAATAAAGCAGAGCTTCACAGTCATGCATAAGGACAAGCATAGAACACTGTTCAATTTGAATAAGCACATCTTATTTCATGACACACGACCCATCTCATACCCCGTCTTCACACCTACCAGCTCCCGCTGGCCCCTTCCTACATTTAACACACACAATATCACACAAAATCATATTCACACAATTCCCAAGTTCGAATTCTTAACATGCTTATCAATTATAAGTGCTCCAATAGGTCAGCACTTAAGTAATAACATATATTTCCATTCATGCTCTATCCAACTATTCATATTAGGTATATTATACAAAACAAATCATTCTCATAAAATTCTTAGTTGACTATGACGATGTTATAGGGGCATCTACTAACATATCACCTTCTATGTTAAACAACTTCTAAACACTTTCAGCTGAACTTAGAAATGTTAATGACTTGAGCAGTATATACCTTTCTTTGCAATGAGAATATAGACAACATCTTATTTAAACTGAAGGTAGGAATGTGAACCTTCTTAACAGTAACAAATCTTTCACTTTTAACCCAGTGTCGGAATCTCTAAGAAATTATCATATGCATAGTAAAGTACGGATCTCATTTCACTTGGCACTAAACTGCACACGAAGTTTATTGGTACCTTATATTTTTTTATGAGCCAGATAAGGACGGTCTGCTATCTGGAGTAGATACCACTGTTAAAACTTTTAGTAAAATCCTTCATGACTCATATTATGCTGATATCAACTTTCGGGTATAACATAATTAAATCTTTTGTTACAAGGTCATGAGATTTTATCAGTTCTTCTATCTCTTAGACTTCTTAGAATATTACTCAAGACAATTTCAGGTGTAGACGTTAGGAGCACAATCTCATCTACTTTATATACTAAAATTCTAATGAAATGAGGGCTTGAGTTTAATTGGGGAGATTTCCGTGTTCTCCAAATTTCTCTTCTAATTATATTTTAATTATAAAAGGGACACAATTTAGCTTTGTGCATTAATGAACTTGAAGTTAAATCCCTACATGTTAAGGATTTGCAAAGCCTTTACTATATCAACAAGGATCACTCTAAAAATCCCTCGATTTGCTCGTGATGTTTCGTCAAGCCTCTATCACCTACATCCAACCGGAATGTGAATAAACTGCTGGGAGGTGGACTCGTATAGCTCTATATATATATCTATTAGACAATATAACACATACTATAAGTAGTTTGATATTGCAGTGACCACCAGTCATGAACCTTTTGTTTGACACAATTTTATGGCTCGATCTTTCCGGATAACCAACGGAGTTTTTATAATAACTTTCATTCTACGTATAGGAATAGAAGGAGGAAAGGTTTATTAGAAACTAGACTCCACTACCTTTCCAATGACCTATTACATGATAGGTTTTGATTAACCAACTGTTCCAGAAATTCAAAAACCTATCAGCTGTGCTGAATTCTGCAGCATGACAGTTTTGACCAACCTTCAATGTTTCAGTCATAGCTTAAGTTACAGATATCCGATGAGGGTATGGTATGAACCGTTGGAAAATAGACTCGATTATCTTTCCAACGGTATAAAATATGATACCATTAAACCCCAACATACTGCTGATCTGCACTTAAATTTACAGATTATGATCCTGAACAAATTCCTGCACCTATAAGGGGTATTCTCTATTCACTCAAAATAATTAATTTATTCTGAAACTTTTAAAAGAAAATATGGGGGAATCGTAAATTGGGGATTCCCTTAGATGACACAAATTGATCATTATATGTGCCTTAAAATTTCTCCGAATTTGAAAATTGAAAACTAGATAAGCTTGGTCGAATTAAGGTCTCCTCCACTACATTATTACTACTATAGAAATCTTTCACCTTCCATTAATTAATAAATACAATCGAATTAACCCATTAATAGCAAGCCTAAAATCATACCTTAACATGCAACCTCCTTACCCATCATTTAGGTGCAAATTAAATTTTCTCATAAATTTAGAGATCAAGGTTTGATCATTACATGCATTGCCAAGGGATTTCAAGGAATATATACGCATGACTAGTTCAAGGGAAACAATTCTACTCAAATTAAGGATCAAGATCTAGGGATAAAAATAAAAATTGATTGAATTTGAGGAATGAGAAAAAGGGAAACCCCACTCACAGCCGAAATTTCCGAAGTCCGGCCGCCCTAGCCGGCCGCCGCTGTCACTGCCGCGGCCCTGGCCGCCGCTGGCCGCGCCTCCGGTCGCGCGTGGCCGCGGCCGGCCGCGCCCTGGCCCGCGCCTCCTTGGCCACCCGCGCGAGAGAGAGAGAGAGGGGGAAAACTGCGTGAGGGAGAGAGAGAGATTTGGGGGAGAAAATAAACTTATTTCTCTCCCTTACCTATTATAAATAATTATCTATATATATTATACTTGCCTTATTTGCCACTTGTCATCATAAGATCCTCTCCAATTGCCACCTCTCCTACACAAATCTCAATTAAATCTCTACCCTCCACTTCACTCTTTAAATCCCTAGTTCTCATCTCCACCCTACATTATAAAATAAAACTTTATTTTTCACTTATATAGTTTGTATCTTTCCATGAAATACCATTATACACATAAATATATACAATACATTCTTGTATACATCACCAATATTATTATCACTATTACATATAAATATTTTTAACATGCATAGCTATTTAAATACTTCCAATTAATTCATTTCAAATTTCCCTGATAAATTTCCAAATTTATTATCACATAAATATAACCAAATTAAAATTCCTGATATTCTTTATAATCTCAATACTCAAGGAATATAGTATTAAATCAGGGTTGAAAAATTCAGGGTGTTACATTCCTGGCCTGCTTTAATCCACTGTTCTGACTCCTTTGATTTCCTATCTCTGTGTTGTTTGCCTCTATCTTCTCTCTCCCGACAATTCTCCACCTCGGTGAAGATTTTTCAAATCTGAGCCGAATTTCAACGAACACCAATATATCACCAGGCGAAATCGACACACAATCTTGGCGAGATCGACACACGATCTCGGCTTGAGCGCTCCGAACGAAATCAACACACAATCTCTACTTGGCCAACAGACGAAACCTGTTTCTTTAAACAAATCGCCAGTACACGTACAATTGATTTCCACTGATCTTATCAGATCCAAATTGAGTTTATCGTTGCCACCTACAACCTTACCAAACTCTTATATCATTGCAAGCTTCCAACTTCAGCTCAGCTATCAACTGAGATGCACCACACATGCCTTCCCTACACTATGAGAACTTTCATACATGCCGATCACCGAACGTGTCTCCAACTCAGCAACTTCATGGAACTCTATTCCAATTGACCTCAAGAAGAACTCATCATGAGCCACCACTGACTCTCCAACTGACTAGCTCTCTCCAGTCCACATGTCTTCAAGACGGTCCAACCAAATCTGAGTAGAGCACACCAAACACCATCATCGGCTTCAAAAAACTGGAAGTCCAACTCTTCACCTCTACTTAAAGTCTCAATCAGCTCCTCAAGAACCCAAACACACCATATAGCTTCATATGGGTTGAATCACCAAATGGCTGCGCCTTTACGGCTGCTTACGTACCTTGCCCAAGGGATCAACCAACCGTAGTTCATTGAAATGAGCTCCATCAAGTTTAAGCACTTATGACTGAATTTTCAGTAGCGAACCGACCTGGTTGAGTCATATGAACCTCCTCACTACCGTCATGGAGAACAATGGCCTTCAACTTGAGCTTGTCGCGGTCACAAATTTGAGATTCATGCTTCTTCACCTACTTTCGTGGTTTTACCTTCGTTCTTATAGTTACAAATAATTCGACATTCTCATTAATGTCGTCAACCTGTTCAGCATCAAAACTGGCTACATGCTCTTCACCCGGTGTCACATTCGGTGAAGTCTTCACAGATGCCGAACTAACTGGAGATGATGGAGTAGTATTTACCTCCACCCGCTGCGATACTTCCTTGGTGTTCGTCCTCTCCACCTGCTGAGAGACGGTAGACTTCAACACTGAAGTCTCATCAAATGTGACATGCTGACTCATCACAATCTTCTTGTTTTTGGGGTCCCATAGCCTTTCATATTTCTTTTGACACCTAAAAATACAAATCTCTTTGCTCGCGAATTTACCATGCCATCTTTAACACTAAAGTAGGCCGAACTTTCAAATTCCCGCAACAAATCATGATCTCGAGTAGCTTTTTCAGACTAAACTTCCAGTGGAGTTTTACCTCCTATCACAGTCGATGACAATCCATTTATGAGATGGCTAGCATACATAATCGTCTCAGTCTAAAATGATTTTTCTAACCGTGCATTGGATAACAAACACTGAGTCTTCTCCAGTAAGGAACGATTTATCTCCTTAACCAACCCATGTATTTCTTCTGTGAAGTAAGTACCAATACCAGTGTTCTGACCAAATTGTAGGAATTGGTCCTTGCATTTTTTAACATTACCAATTTGTAACTCCTTGATCTTCCTGCCTGTTTGCTTCTCTATTATTCCTTTCCACTTCACCAACATATCTAGGGCTTCACACCTTTGTCTCATGGGATATATCCAACAATGCCTAGATAAATTATCAATAAAATAGACAAAGTACCTGTGACCTTCAAGCGATGCAATCTTAGTAGGTCTCAAAATGCTTACGTGAACACTATCAAGAAAACCTTCAGAGCGGTGAGTACTGGTGCTGAATTTCACCTTCTTCTTGTCCAGAACGCTGTGTTCACCTACCAAGTTACAGGTAGCAGTACGTTCCAACGATCCCTTCTTTGCAGGAGCTTGCAAAGACTTTTTCCTCCTTGTCTGACCTTCATCTGTCAGACCTGCGTGCAAACATTAACTGAAAAATAGAAGTCTCCACCTGACCTGTAACTGTACTACCCTTCAAGTAGTAGAGATTGTTCCGGGGGACACCCTTCATCACCACCATTGAGTCTTTGGTCATCTTGAGAATACCATCTCGTATAGATACCACAAGGCCCAATGCTTTCAAAGCACCAACAGAGATAAGATTCTTTTTGAGTTGAGGTACATACCTCACATCCTTCAGTTCTCGTACTATTCCATCAAACATCTTGATATGGACTGTACCCATCCCTTCCACATTACACGGATGATCATCATCCATGACCGTGAAGCATCCATCTAACTTCTCAAAGCTAGAAAACTAGGTCCTGTTCGGGCACACATGATAGGTACCTCCTATATCTAAGATCCACTCAGCATTATCTAGTAATCAACAGTAGGAGTAGTAACAGAGAGAGAGAATACCGATGAATCTGAATCCGATCCATCCACCTGTGAAGTACTGGCATGAACACTTACCACCTTTACGAAATTTGCCTCGGTCATCAGCTCCTCTTATCTCTGGCCTTCAAACAATCAATTTTTCAGTGCCCTAACTCTTTGCATAAGGCGTACTGATTCCTCTTCAGATCTCTGAAGCCTGATCTGGACTTCGACCTTCTCTGATCACCTCTTTCCTTCCTATTGGAACTCCTGCCTCTTACCGCCAATGTCTTTACTGTTGTGCTCCTCGAAGAAGACAGTCTGTCATGTCTCCTTACTTCATAACTCATAAGAGCAGCAGATACCTCATTGTAGTCAAGAGATTTTCTTTCATTGATCAATATAGGAGTAAAGGTCTCATACTGTTCTTGAGGAAGAGAATTCAGTAGAATTACCGCCTTATCCTCTTCATCGATCTCCACATCCACATTAACCAGATCTGTATGAAGTTTTGTGTAGCTATTCATGTGTTCGTCAATGGAGCATCCTCTCTGCATCTGAAAACGATAAAGCTTACTCTTCAACTGTAACCGCGATTCAACGCTTTTCGTCAGATACTTCTTCTCTAAAATCTCCCACAGCTGCCTCGCAGATGTTTCATGTAACACATGATATTTGATGTCTTGTGTCAAACAAGACCTGATCAAGCCTGTCCGGTTCATCTTGTCCCAATCTTTTTCAGTTATTGATTCGTGCTTCTTCTCCAACCGTAGAGTGTCTTCAAGGTTTGATACTGTCAATGCATCCATCACCTCACATCTCCACATACCGAAGTTGTTCATGCCGTCGAACTTAACCACATCAATCCTCAACGGATGTGGATTCATGGATTTTATCGTAGATGTACTTTCTCCAGCCATCTTTTCAACTGATTCCTCAAACAATGCGGAAAGCAAACAGAGTTAGATAAAACAAACTAGATAAAGATAGGATCTTTACCTCCACGCGAAATCCTTGAAAAGTTTTCGAAGCGATCTACTCCTTCGAATTGATTCCTCGAGCAATCCAAACGCTATCTTGATATCGACACACGATCCCACAAACCGTCCCAACGCTGCTCTGAGATTGACACACGATCTCCGCCAGATAACAACTAATGCCCTTGGAATCAACACACGATCCCACGACGAACCTAGGATGCTCTGATACCACTTGTTGCACGCGCCTTGGTAACAACCTCTCTGAGGAATCCACTAAACAGACAGAGACAGATGCAGCTGGAGATGTACCCAACACGACAAGAATAAAGAACAATAGAGAAAACAAATCAACACAGTATTTATGAGGTTCTGCAATTTGCCTACGTCCTCGGGGTAAGGAAGAAAGAGATTTTATTGATTTAACAATCAATACAAACTAATACAGAGGGATACTTGAGGGATCTTCCTTCGATATCAATACATAAGGGCCTAGCCCTTATTTATAGCCACATAGTCTCAGGGTTTTAGGAAACCCCGACTGGATTCGACCCCAAACAAGAAAGCAGTCCAAATCCAGAAAGGACAGCCAAAACGCATCTGTCGGTTGATCAGGCGGTCAACCGACCCTCATCCACAGTCGACCTCCCGGTCGACCGGACCCAACAGAAAGCAGGCTGCTTTCAGTCGGTCGACCAGGCGGTCGACCGTTCCTTGCCACGGTCGACCGCGCGGTCGACCGGGTTATTCCTGTGCATGTTGTGCACATCGGTCGACCGGGCTGTTGACCGGCCTTCTCCACCGATCGACCCGGAGCTTTCCTGGCCTGCTTCAATGTACTGTTCTTACTCCTTTGATTTTCAATCTCTGTGCTATCTGCCTCTATCTCCTCTCTCCCTACATAATGTAGTGAAACAAGTCATGGTCGGTGACCTGAAGATTTTGCGTGGCCTAGGTCAGCGAGGCCTTCCTCGAGCTGGCTGACGCTTGTAGCTATCCAGTGGCCACCATGCCATCCACGAAAGGTCTGGTCTCTGAGACCCACCCGCAGTTCATTAGCACCTACCGGGGCGACGTCAGCATAGCCTTCTGAGCTGAAATCGTGAATTCGCACCCGACCAATTATTTTGTGTCCTCATCTTTGAAATCCTAGCTCCCCACTGAATGCAGGTGTTTGACAATATAATTTGAGGATGGATTTATCGATGCCACTGGTAACTTTAGTGATGCAAGCTGAACATTGTTAAACATGAGCTTGTTGATTCCAAGTGTAAAACAAAAATATATTTGACTTTTTTTTTAAGGAGATGTACGTAAAGTTGTGAACGCGTTTTTAATGTTTAGATGTTTATATGAATCATATTTTAATTAATGAGAATATGATGTGAATTTGATAGAGTTATCTATGTTGGTAGTTAAAGTAATTATAATCTTTATTTCTGTTATAACTTATAACTCATGTGATTAAGTTTATTAACTCGGATTATATGTAATGAATGACCCCCCATACCCGACCTACCCGAATTTACCCTACCCACTCCGAACCCACCCAAAACCCATAGGGAGGGTTTTGGTTGAGAACTTTCTCTATTTATTGGGCCTCGGGTTGGTTAAATGGGGGAATTAAATTTCGGGTTCAAGGGATTTAAATTTCGGGTTTGAGTATGAAATTGATTCTAAACCCGCCCAACCCGACCTACTGACACCCTCTCCTGTAACAAAAGAGGTCGGTCTGAAATCAAAATATCTAATCAAGTGACGTGCATTTGCTTGACCCCAGTTGTGGACTGCCAGACCCCCTTTGCTCATTCGCTAGATGCTCAGAAGGTATAATCTTGTTAAAAAACATATCTGATCGAATTCAAACAAGGTTTTGTCAAAATATAGTAATAGTATAATAATGAAATTCAAAGCTAGCTGCTGTACCAATATAATTCCATATTTATATACAAATAATACAATAACAAAAAGTTAATACATACCCAGTACCTACAGCCATACAAAATTAGACCTCGTTTAGAAATGGTATTAAGTTTTTTAGACATGATTAAGATGTGATCACAGTAGAATACACTTTTAATACACAACTACATTTTGCACGTGACCCCCCAACTCCAAAATAATAAAAACCCCAGATTAAAAGTTTTGAACGACATAGAGAACTCTGCAGGCTCTGCCGCGATTCAAATGATTAGAGTCTGTTTGTCTGATGAAAAATAGTTCAGAAAATGAGTTTTTTTTTTTAAAAAAAAAAATCGGAGAAATAATCCACCGTTAGCGCAAATCAGAGTCAAAATTTTCCTATAATGAACTGACAATTCAGTTTTCTATGAGATCGATTTCCAGATCAAACAGGCTCTAGCTGTTTGGATTCAAGGAATTGGGTAGAAGTGAGGAAATGGGAAGTGTCTTTTTCCATTTCGCTGTTCATCCAAACACCGGAAAAGGAAAATGGAAAAATGTCCTTTTCCTTTTCTCTTTTCTCTTTTATACAACCTTTTCCTCATTTCCAGAGTGCTACAGTTAATTTTGTGGTCATGTAAATCTCATTTGTAATAAGTTGTAGCACAAAACAGTTAATTTTTTGCTCATATAAATCTCACTTGCATTCTAATTACTAGGGGTGCCATCGGATACGGATTATCCGCGGATATCCGCATCCGAATCCGCCTCCAATCCGGATACGGATATCATTTTTTCACATCCGTCAATATTCGTATCTGTATCCGTATCCGAAAGGTAGGTGCGGATACAGATATGGTAAAAGTAATATCTTATTCGTATCCGATCCGATATCCGAATGTTGCGTGCTTCATAACGATATCGGTATGGAGAAGACTATTCTTCAATGGAATAAGGTATTAAATTTTGATATTTTGAGTTGGTGAAAAAGTAATAGTGAAAAGTATTCGATTCTTACAAGAGCACCACATGATATTTTGAGTATTTCGACATCAACCATGTCATACGAATCGACATTTAGCACCGGAGGACGTGTAATCTATTGTTATAGAAGTCAAATGACAATGAATACGATGAATGTATTGATATGTACACAATAATATCATAGTATGTATCACATTTAATATTGTAGTAGATGAGATAAAAAGTAATATAAGTATTTCTGTTTAATTTATCTTTAACCATATCTATTTTTAACATATCCGATTAGTATCCGCATCCGATCCGCTAATATCCGATTTATATCTAATATCCGATTTTGGCGGATACGGATATCATTTTTCCACATCCGCCAACATCCGTATCCGTATCCGTGTCCGAAGGTTGGATGCGGATATAGATATGGTAGAGGTAATATCCGATCCGTATCCGATCCGATGGCACCCCTACTAATTACAGTCCAATTTTTATTTTTCTTAATTAATTTTTGTTTTAATATTATTTTGCGGTCAACTTTGTGGTCAACTTTTCCACTTCCACTTTCACATTATCATCCAAATACCGGAAAAGACATAACATTTTTCAAACCACACTTCCCAACAACATCCAAACACCGAAAAACTTACTAACCAATTCTCAAGTTCCAAAGGGAACTATTATCACTTCCTCACTTCTTCACTTCCTCACTTCCACCCTTAACCAAACAGGAAGGCCCAGCGTCACAACAAAGGGACAAGTGTTATTTGACTATGACTATTGATAAGGTGACAGCAACAGTGGCCATTCGATTCCTTTCTCCACAGTGTTAAATTAAATACCCCACGCGTCCAATCTGACTCCCTTTGCTCCGCCTTGTCTGACTCAACCTCCACTTGGTTCGTTAGACTTTGGGTGGGGCCCGCCACTTGTTTGACTCAATGACAACCTAACAATGCTGCATGGCCACCTCTCCGGGTTCGTCTTCTAACCTCCCCCCAAGAGTTTTTATGCGCACCCGCGTCTCCCACTCCAGTCGATTAGGCTACGGTTCAGGTGTCGGTAGCCCCCGATGATTTAATGAAACAAAGGAGAAAGGGAAATTGCTTTGAGGTCCTCAGAGTCTAATTTGTATCAAAATTTTCTGTAAAAAAAATCATGTCATGTCAATATTTTGATTCTCTTTGTTTACGGGTCTCTGTCTCAATACATTAGTTGTTGTATATTCATATTTCTCATATTGTCCTTACTTTAATTAACCCCTGTGCTGTCATTTGTCCTTTAATTGACCCACTTGATGTACTATGAAATATTTGATGACAGTTTCTTTAATTGTTTTATTATTCAATTCAAAATTTTTAAAGCAATTGTTTTACTATCCACTACAATTGTTATTTGTCCACTTCAAAAAATTTTATTAACTTGATTAAAATATTTATAAAAAAATTACTTAATTTGAAAAATAAAAATAAATGAAAACAAAAAAATAATTAATGACGTGTTTTCTAAATTATTTAACCTCTATTGTTTATAAATAAAAATCATTTAGCATATGAATATTTATTTATTTGTTTCACTTATTTTTTTTTTTATCTTTTTTTATAATTTCTGCCCAACCTCCGATCTGTGAAGCCTCCAATCTGTGAAGATCGCAGCACCGAGCTTCTTCAACTCCAGCAAGCTTCGTGAGTCTTCGCTGGCTCGTTATAACTCTGAGCAGAGAGCAAATTTTGAAACTAGATACAATTTTTTGTTGATTGTTAAGATTTTTTATATTTTGTGGTCATATGTTCCTAAAAGTAGTGATATTCCCAAATGTGAACATATATTCTAATAGCTAGACACATTTTTGAAAATATGGACATGTATTATAATTGGTATTAAAGTTTTCAAAATATAGACATATATTCTAATAGTTGGACATTTTTTCAAAATGTGGACATATATTACAAAAGGTGGACATACATTTCAATTTTGGACATTTTTTTCAAAATACGGACATATATTCCAAAAGATGGACATATAGTCCAGGTGGAATTTTTTTTTCAAAATGTAGACATATATTTTAAAATTATAGATAAATACAAAATGAAAAATCTCACATTTTCAATTTTATTACTAAGTAGGATTAGTACCAAAGTATAAACATTGGATAGTAATGAGAGAAAATAACATAGATTTCATAAGGTGGACATATTTTCATAAATGTGGACATTTACTTAGAAATATCGATATATACTCTGAAATATGGACATTTTTTTTTTCAAAATGTGGACATACATTCCAAAAGGTGGAATATATATTCCAAAAGCTGGACATATATCTCATTTTTGGACATTTTTTTTCCAAAATGTGGACATATATTTCAAAATTTATAGATAAATACAAAATGAAAAATCTCACATTTTCAATTTGATTACTAAATAGGATTAGTTTCAAATTTAGTACCAAAATATAAACACTGGATAGTAATGTGAAAAATGATATATATTTCATAAGATGGACAATTTTTGAAAATGTGGACATTTACTTGGAAATATAAATATACACTTGAAATGTGGACATATATTCTGAAATTTGAACATATATTTCTAATGTGGACATATTCCTGAAAATGTGGGACACAATATCAAAAAACTGACATAATCATACTGAGATAGACAAAATATTAGAAATGATACCTTTAGAATGTCCAAATCGGGAATAGGATATAATGTTGTGCATAAGTGTGCTTGAATGTAACGGTCCCAGTTTAATAAAACCTCAATTTACTTACACCGACCGATTATTAACAATCATTTCCAATATCTTAAAATTTCGGCAGCACCTCCTTTGTAATTACTGGTCGGATATGATATCCAATACAAATATAATAATTTCGGCTAACATCAGCCTACTTATTCTCAATCCAACCATATAACTGAATTCAAATTCATCCACACAATCCTGAAAGTATTTCGGCTTGACATCGCCTACTTATGGAGAAACATATCAATATGAATTCTAGAGTTTCTTTCTATTCATCCATAGAGTCTCAGAAATGATAACTTTCAACTTCACATAGCATCATGTTGAAAAAATACACTTCTTATTACTATAACCCAATACAAGATATCTCGAATGTCCATTTGAAATGAAACTACTACAAGGTTCTCCATATATATGTATATACAGATTAATGGTCTATCCCAAGACCCACATAAATCATTCACAAACCCAAGTGTTCCAAAAATACAAGAGTTGGATTGATTCAGAACGAACCCTGCACAGCATAGCCCTGACCTTTGCCTCCAAGCAACCTGCAATATATCAGTCTGTGGGAGGGTGAGCTCGACAGCTCAGTGAGTGAGGTAGGAATAAATCAAGAAAAGATAATATCTCAACGATAGTATGATATTCACGCAATAAGAGAAATTTGAAACAGTAAGAAAACAAAGAATCGGAGGCATCCGATAGTTTAATAATCAATACTCCAGTCTCTAAACTTTCTGAGGACGATCAGACTCTTATGATCGTACTCCTCAATTTCTTTCCTAGATTTTCATCTTTATGTGTGATAAGGTCTATGAGTTACATAAATAAACTCTCTCGTCTTATGTATACATAGTGTGTATTACTCACGTGCCTTATATTCCACGCTATAATACACCAACCACCAGAGTTATGCCATAAACCTAGCTTATGCATTCAAATAACACTTACATCGCAAGCCATAATTATATAACATATAATCATATCATATTTCTCATAATGCAATAACGCATCACACTTCAAGTAATGCACGGGTTCACATGCACACTTTCACCCAATATATGGTATTCATTTCAATCAGCTAAATTTGTATTCTGATGGTTTCATTTTCATATATGATAACACATCCAACATACCCCTAGTGTCACACACACACACATTTGCATCACACATAACCTTTCATTCTCAATCATTTGTAAGGATACAATTATATGTATATCATAGCACCGTCTTCGCACTCCGCATGTGCCATACAGGTCCCTTCCTCCCAACACGGCATATAGCACCGTCTTCGCACTCCGCCCGTGTCATACGGGTCCCTTCCTCCCAACACGATATATATAGCACCGTCTTCGCACTCCGCCCGTGCCATACGGGTTCCTTCCTCCCAACACGATATATATAGCACCGTCTTCGTACTCCGCCCGTGCCATACGGGTCCCTTCCTCCGTAACACAATGTGTACATACATAACAGCACCATATCAGTGCATTCAATTCCATAAGATTCATACATCATGCGTACCATTTCTTATATAAAAACAACATACTCTCAATTAATGTTTATTCGTTAGACTGTATGCTTATAGGAATATACACACAATTTGCTTAATCAGAACATGTCACCCATGTATTTTAAGCACATAAATCAAGTGATATACGCCCATCATATTCATGTCAATCATAATGATTTCTATTCAGTGAGACACATGCCAATGCCCTTGTACACCATGTTTCAAAATTCTACATTAAATGCAACACTTATTATACAAGATTGTGTTCAGTTCTGAGCCTACCTTACTATCCCTTTATTCTTGTAACATGGTGTATGTGTGAAGATATATAATATGGGTGCTTTCTATTTGATACTCTAAATGTATTTGAACAGAGGAACGACCATGTTCACATGGTTCACATTTACATAACGACCAGATAGTACATATGTACATATGCCACATACCCATATTTCTCACTTTCAAATCTTCATATACGAGATTTCAAAGCATTCATTATTACCCCATTAAAGTTGGTCATCGTCTCAGATAATCGGTTTATCCCCTTAACTAAAATAATGTGAACGCCACAATTACTCTTTGACTCCTGACGTAAATCAAGACATTATATTCAAAAGAGAAGGGAATTCAATAAGAATTGAGAAGATATAACACGTACAACTGAAAGTGTTTATTTCAAGTATCTCACAAGTTCGGTTACCTTATGGGCACATACCATCTGTATGCAAAAGTATTATTTGCACAAACATCCTGGCTAAATGGATGGGTAAGTTGAGGCTATAAGGAGAAGCGAATGTCTCACACATGCTAGTTAATTTGGAATGCAACTCTCTGATTTAACGTACAAGTGAATAAGGCCCAACAATTCGTTATTACTTAAATTTCCTTGATACGATGAATATATTGTGGTCACAACCAAGATTATATATATCTAAACAGCTATTCTCATTTACTCATGCATGGAGTTGAGACTCATTGGATTCCTGTCGTACTGAACTCGATACTGTCAATCCCATCACCCTATGTAACGGTCCCAGCTTCTCATAAGCAAGATTAGTCTATACACCATCTTTATTCCCAGATTCCTTTCTTCATACAGAATAGTTATTAAAAATTTCGGCAACATCTCCTCTAAAATTTCATGTAGCTTGGAGTAATTATGAGCCTGATGGCATGTCTTACAAACTATTATTTTTGCTCACTATGTGCATCTATGTATGTTTTAATTCGGAGATTCCTAGTCAAAAGTGTTTTGATGCTATTATCCCATGTAACCCTCATCTTGTATTAATTGTAATTGGAACTTGTGGTGCTTGGATGTTATAAGTTTATGTATGGTGAATCATGTTGTGGTTTCCTGTGATGTTGGATGCTTTTATAGTTATGTATGGAGACACTTTTGATATGCTATATGTGTTAGTGTATGATATATTGATTTTTTTTCTATGATTGTTATATAAGGAGGAAGGGGCCGGGCGGGAGCCGGTAGGAGGGGGGAAGACGGTGAGAAATGTTTGTGCATTCATATTATTTATATAGGAGGAAGGGGCCGGGCGGGAGCCGGTAGGTGGGAGAAGACGGGATCATGGGGGATCACGTATATACACATGAATACGTATGCTTATGCTATATTTATATGTCTTGTTGCATTTCTAGGAGGAAGGGGCCGGGCGGGAGCCGGTAGGCGGGAGAAGACGGGTAAATTAGCACCCTATGATTAGGGTGATATGTGGATGTGTCCTAGTAAGTAAGTGTAAGGCTAGGATCAATTTGATCCTAGCCTTGGCCAAGTGGCAAGCTTGTGGGGAGGATGCCTTGCTAATGTTTGGGTTATTAGGGGCTTTTGTGCATAATGGGCAACCCCATTACCTCAGAACTGAGAAGAGTTCTCTTCTCTGTAAAACAAAATTCTCCACACCTGAAACCTAAAAATCCTCCTCCCTCACAACTCCCTCTCCCTCTTTCAGTTGAGCCTCGGCCGGAGCCAAGGGCTGTCCTCACGCCTCGCGCCACCACGCGGCCACGCCCAGCCGTGCGCGACCGCACACAGCCTCGCGCGACCGCGCAGCCGCGGAAAGCCGCGCGATCGCGGCAATACCAGGCCGCGGGTCGGCTGGTTTCGTCGGAGGAACCTCCTGTTGGCCGGAGTCGAGGAGAAGAGCCTGAACTTGGGTGGTGGAAGGGGATAGTTTTGAACCCCTAATTTTTAGATTGTCCTAAAAACTCCCAATTTTCAGAAATCGAAAGAATACAAGATTCAGAGGTTCGTCTAGAACAAGATAATAAAGATGAAATCAGTGAGGCAGAAAGTTCCATAAGGATGCACCACAAACCGTGGACAGGGGAATACTGCCTAGCAATGAGATGAATCCTGAAGGAAGGATTTTCTTTGGAGGTATTTGGTGGAATTCCAGCTGGGTGGAAGACATGGATCTCTATGATGATAATGAGAATTGGAGATGAGATTACGATACTGTCCTAGAAGAAGAAGGAGAGGATCTTGGGGAAGAAATCGTGAAGAAGAAGAAGATCCTGAGGAGGAAGATCCCGAAGAGGATGATCCAGAGGAGTTAAATCATGGTGGAGAAGATCCAAAAGAAGAGGAAAACAATAAGGAAGATGAAGCAGAAGGAGAAGCGCGGAGAATTAAATAGCTAAAATTTAGGCCGTTACACCTAACTTCCCAATTTTTAATATTACAATAAGAAAATTTTTCTTTCAATTAGTATTCATGTTCACTCATCTATTAGTCTATTGTCCATACAATTTAGTGTTGGCCGTTAACCTGACCATATCAGTGAATTACAATTGATCGTCTATCATCCTTACCATTAACTTTCGGTGCTTCAGAGATTTCTACTGACTATGTGCCAATAAATACTCTATTCACAGTCCAGTTACTAGGCCACCGAAGAAATCATGTATTAGGATGAAATATATCTTTTGGAGTCCATAACGCAATAATTCCTTATTTTTGATAAAATTAAAGAAATCAGAGTCCGAGGATAATCACCCGCACATTGAGTGTACATGCAGCCTCGTTATGAGATATTATTTTAAAGGGGCAGCATTTAAATAAAAGAGTGTGACACACCTGTGTTCATAACGTGTGTTACTGAAGAACAGTGTTTAGTTCTAACTCAGCACAACATGCTTACATATATATTCCAATAGCTTTCCCGTAGATCCCATCTACATATGTTTCCTCGGATCTGACCTCCCTAACAATCGAAGATGATTTTTATCGTAACTTCTACTTTTGATATTAAAATGAGACACGAGGATTTCATAAACCTTTAGATTTACTGATCTTTCTAGCAATATATTATATGACCCACTTAAGGCACACGAAAAGCTGAAATAACAGAAAATCATTTAGACATCTAAAATTCTGCAACTTTGCACTTTCGACAAGTTATCGTGTTCCAGTGATAATTTTCAGCACAGACATTTGATTAGAACACCGTAAGCGTGGTTGGAAGTAGACCTCGATTAGCTTTCCAACGGTATATTACATGGCCTATTTCTTATCAAATATCCTTACGAAGGAAACCCCATGTTTCAGGTTTCAGATCTGGACAGACTTTAACAGATTTGTGTTACTATTTCAAAAGTGCTCTATTAAACAAATTCTTCACTTTTCCTTCTTATCTTATTAACATGACCAAGATCAAATCTTGATTCGATTGCACAGATTATTATGTAAGAATGGCAAGAGGTTCAACCCTCACAAGTGTGAGAAGCTTCAAGATCCTCCATCTACACTAAAGGTTAGGAGAGATCTATAACTGATCTCCCCAATCGTAACGATCCGCAATTTATGACACTAATTCCACGCTTAGGTTAATCTTGTCTTCTATTAGTAATACATTAATCGATACTTGAACTTTTGATATGATGTCACCTAAATTTTTTTTTTTTTGGCTTAACCTCGTTTACTTAATGATAATCAATACCAACCTCCGTTCGATTTCACAAGATAGAATCATATACAAATTACAAGAGAGTATACTTCTTGGTAAAATTTAAACTAACTCAAAACCATAACCCTTCTTTCTACATTATGCTTTCACATAGGGTTAGGGTTGACACCAATAGGTACATCATGCATTTGCCCATGATTCATTTAAGAATTCGACCCAATTTAAGAAGAATAAAATTGCTCAAAATTTAGTCTCACAAACTTTTAATGAAAGTTTCATCACCATCAACTTAAAATGTGAGGTTGGGAGTTCTAGGATTGAGATTTACACCAAATCTGAAAATTGATAAGCCCCATTACCACATGACATACCCCATCATGCAACCTCCTACTCATCAATTGCTACAATTGGGATTAACTCCATAAATCTCTAGATCCCATTTAGTCATCACATGCATTAAAGGTCATAAATTTTCAAATAATAATTGTATGAATAGCTCCAAGGGAAAAATTTCCCCAAATTCAATAAGTCAAGGATCTAGGGTTTTCAAGAGATGAACTATATAAAAAAAAATAAAAGGGAAAGGAGGGAAACCCACTCACCAACGTCCGACACGGCCGGCCACCACCTAGCCGCCCCCGGCCAGTCGCCGTCGCCGCCTGGCTGCGGCCTGGCGGCCGCGGCACCGCCAGTGCGCGCGCTGCCGCGCGCGCAGCAGCTGCGCCACGCGCTGCCGCGCGCGCCTCCTCGCGCGCCGCCTCATGCGCCGGCCCCAGCCCAGCCGAGAGAGAGAGAGAGAGAGAGAGAGAGAAGAGAGAGAGAGAGAGAGAGGTCGGCTGCGTTTGAGGAGGGAGGGAGAGATGGGAAAAATTTTAATTTCCCCTTTTGCCATTTGTCCCTCACAATTCCCAATCCTCTTCCTTTCAATTGCCAACACAACATCACAAAGATCAAGTTCATCTTAGCCATCCAACTTTCTATCACTAACTCAATCTCATCTAAGCCATTCATCACACATAATCTCAAGAATGCAATATTATGGTATTGCATAAGATGGTATTTTTCTTGTACAAACACAATATACTCATATATTATTACATATTTAGCATGAAAAATTTGTGAAAATTTTTATTATATACTCATATATATATACATTATTCATTCAAGGATGATCGTATTCACAAAATTTCACATATACCTAACACACACCACACACACATACATATATATATAATATGTTCAATTTCCTAAATTTATCCCCTTCCCAATTTTCACAACTTAAAAAAAAAATTCTTATCACAACATGTTAATTCGATGATCCCTCAAATAATCATGTATAATCTTATAAATCCACGAATTATGATAAAAAAAAATCGGGTTGTTTACAGTCCTACCCTCCTTACAGAAGTTTCGTCTCGAAACTTGTTACTAGAAGTGAGTAAGTATAAAACTTTGCATTTCTCCTGCATATCACAAAATCTTTTTTTGATACAATATTTTTCTCAATCATTCTCCTCAGATTCATTATTTCTTGATCACTTCTCTATACTATGTCCTTACGATCCAAATTAATCTTGACTCACTTGATAATTTTTTCATTCCTTACTCCAGTGTCCCATACCACCGGCAGCTCTTACTGAGGGCCCACACCCTAACAGAGCACATCCGAATTATGGCATGTGGGTACCATAATCCGAACATAAGGCAGTGATCAAATATCTCGTGGTTCGGGATTAATCATATACGTAAGAACTCCTATCCCGCTTTAACCAATCATATCGAGCAACATTTTTCACATACATGCATACACGACCACGCATATCAATCATATCAATCCAATCCTCTTTCTGTCATAACTATTCTAAATCTATCCTCATTCTATATCCTACGCTCTGATACCAACTGTAACGGTCCCCAGCTTAATAAAACCTCAATTTACTTACACCGACCGATTATTAACAATCATTTCCAATATCTTAAAAATTTCGGCAGCACCTCCTTTGTAATTACTGGTCGGATATGATATCCAATACAATATAATAATTTCGGCTAACATCAGCCTACTTATTCTCAATCCAACCATATAACTGAATTCAAATTCATCCACACAATCCTGAAAGTATTTCGGCTTGACATCGCCTACTTATGGAGAAACATATCAATATGAATTCTAGAGTTTCTTTCTATTCATCCATAGAGTCTCAGAAATGATAACTTTCAACTTCACATAGCATCATGTTGAAAAAATACACTTCTTATTACTACAACCCAATACAAGATATCTCGAATGTCCATTTGAAATGAAACTACTACAAGGTTCTCCATATATATGTATATACAAGATTAATGGTCTATCCCAAGACCCACATAAATCATTCACAAACCCAAGTGTTCCAAAATACAAGAGTTGGATTGACTCAGAACGAACCCTGCACAGCATAGCCCTGACCTCTGCCTCAAGCAACCTGCAATATATCAGTCTGTGGGGGAGGGTGAGCTCGACAGCTCAGTGAGTGAGGTAGGAATAAATCAAGAAAAGATAATATCTCAACTATAGTATCATGATATGAATCACGCAATAAGAGAGAATTTGAAACAGTAAGAAAACAAAGAATCGG